>RAKG01000103.1:0-137460 GCA_009802275.1 Neurospora sp. CHS-2018a | reverse complement strand
CCTAACCCTAACCCTAACCCTAACCCTAACCCTAACCCTAACCCTAACCCTAACCCTAACCCTAACCCTAACCCTAACCCTAACCCTAACCCTAACCCTAACCCTAACCCTAACCCTAGCTAACCCTAACCCTAACCCTAGCTAACCCTAACCCAACCCTCCGAATATAAGCCGCGCTAAAACTTTTAATATTCCGAGTAAATAATTACCCTCTAAATAAATTATATTTCTAAAAGTTTTCGAAGGAACTCTTTTTTAAAATCGAATAAAAATTAAAAGTTAGGATTAATATCCGTAAAAAATTAAATTAACGCCTTCGTACCTAATTCGCTAAGAGTAAGGAATATAATAAATATTATATTAAAATAGAAGCTTTCTAATATTATACTTGAATTTAGCGAATTTAATATATTTATTTCCCGAATTTTAAATATAAGAGAATAAGTTATTATTCCGAAAAAAATAGTGCCGGTCCTACGCTTAAGAATATAAGCGAGGCCAAAGCCTTTAATATATTAAATAGGTTATTATATTTTAAGCCGTCTAATATTATATTTAGACTTAGCGAATCCAATATATTTATTTCCCGAATTCTTAATATAGGAGAATAAACTATTTCGCGGATTACGAATACGAAGTGGCGGCGTAATTAAAGTAACTAAAAAGGCTTAATCTAAGGCTAAGATATTAAAGAAGAAGAGCGTAATATATATAAAGTCCGACGATAATAGTAATATAAAGGTCGCTCTCTTCGAACCTAAAATATAATATTCGCCGGATTTAAATTTACTATTCCCTGCTAATTTTAATTTTTTTTACTAATTATTTTTAAATAAATAGGTAAAATAGGATAGAAATCTTTACTTTACTTACTTTTAATATTTAATATAATTTTTTAAATTTTTTAGTATAATTAGTAATTAAATATAATTAATTGCCTTCGGTAATAACCAACCTTAAAGGAACCTTTTATTTAAAATACTAATTGGGTTTAATAATTATAAATTCCCGAAAAAGTCGGTCTCCTAATAGCGCCCTAACTATTTAAAGAAAATTCGTCGGATTAATTATTTCTAAAAACTATTACCGGCTACCCTCTACTTTTACTCCCTCCTTTACCGTTTTTTCTATATAGGATATCGAAACCGCCGATAAAAGAATCTACCGTTAGAAAGGAATTTACTATTAGAGAAGAACGTACCGAAAAGAAGGTTAATAAATTCTTAAATACCCCTCTTCTAAAGGAGTTCGATAACGTACAAAATTATTTAGATATTACAATTACTTAACTCGCTACCCTCTTAACGCCTACTATACTATTAATTTCTAACTTTCGTTAAACGTCTTCTTATTTACAAAAGACTACTATAGTAATAACTACTTTCTTTCGGAGGTCGCTATTAGTAGCTTATTTCTATCCTATAATTAATACTAATAAAGTAGAAGGGAAGGATAAATAATAGACGAAAATAAGGAGGGTCGTCGTTAATTCTATTATCTTAGCCTTAACCCTATTAAGGCTTGCCGGGCTATTATTAAGGGTTTTAATCCGTTATTCCGGTTTTATCGAATATCCGGGCTATATATTAATTATAGGAACGGAAGTAATTTTTTACTAGCCGCGAAATTATTAATATTAAGTAATTAGCGACTATAGTGGAAGGAGAAGTATTATTAAGGGGCCGGATCTTTTTAATCAAATAGCTATAAAAAAAGAAAATAGCTAAATTCTTCTTATTATTCTAATACGAAATCGTCTCTAACTATTAGTTTATAACAGGATTAGAGGCTTCTAATTTAATTTTAATAATAGGGCTAATTATTCGCTCAATATAATTCTTATCTTCGTTTTAATTCCGGGCGTTTTTATAATAGTAATAAACGTCCTTTTATTTATTATATAAGTTTTTTAATAGATACGATGCCTATTATAATATTTTTTAAAAATCTTAAGCTATTAGCCTATAGACGCTAAATTTATAATCCTATTAAAGAAGGTTTATTCGAATTTATTTTACTCGTTTAAATTATTACCCTAATAAGAAGTAATAAAGTAGTTTAGGCCTATATAATAGGCCTATTCAAAAATCTCCAGCTATTAGCCTATAGACGCTAAATCTATAATTCTATTAAAGAAGGCCTATTCGAATTTATTCTACTCATTTAAGTTACTACTTTAACAAGAAGTAATAAAGTAGCCCAAGCCTATACAATAAACCTATTTAAAAATCTACGGCCATTAACTTATAAACGCTAAATCCGTAATCCTATTAAAAAAGGCCTATTTAAATTTATTCTACTCGTTTAAATTATTACCTTAGTAAAAAATAATAACCGATAGTACTTTAAAGAGGATACAATATATAAACGTAACTTTACAGCCTTATATAGCAATTGAGCCTCGTATTATTATATTAGCCAATAATATATTACGACGAAATCCAATTAAAAAAAAGGAATAAAAAAGAAAATTAGTATTATAGCACTAGTAAGTACTATACCTAGTCGGGTACTATATAGTACTAGATCTATACGTATACTTTATTATATATTTTATTATATAGCTTGTTTAGGTTATATTTATATAGCAACCTACTTAAGGCGGTCGGACCCGGTAGAATGCGCCTACCCTTTATAAGGCGCTTATACTTCTATTATAATTTCTATTATAAATGCCCTCGTTACGAGTTTAATCTATTCTTACCCTATATAAAATATAGGTTTCTACGAATAAAGTAAGAGGAGGTCTATAACTATTTTAAATATTTCTAAGCTTAATAATAAATTTTATATACGAATTGCCTTTTCTTTCTTAAATTCTTTCTTTAATAATTAAATAATTAAAAATTATATAAATAAGGAAAGATATTACTAAAGATAGTCTTTTCGGGGCCTTTTTAATAATAATTTTTTTTTAACGCTTAGACTACTCCTTTATAGAAATTTAAATTTAAAGGGATTATTTCGTCGATAATAAAATTTCTATCTTTTGGATACTATCCGTTTTAAAGGCCAATATAATTTATATAAATTCAAAAAATATATGTAGAGGATGGCCTTGACGAGACGGTTTTAATGGTACTACTCTTGTAATATACGGACTACCCGTTATTATAATATAATTTCGAGGGTGTAGAGTTAATTTTTCTCTTTTTTCTATTTTTTATTTTTTATTTAACTACCCTTTAAAATTACTATAATAAGATTAATACCGTTAGATAGGCCTTTTCTTACTCTATATTAATCTCTTTATTATATATTTCTTTTTACTATTCTTATATTTTTATATCTAATAAACTACTATTTTATCCTTTATCTTTCTAATTTAAAAGTTTTGTATTTTAATTAATATTTATTATATAAAAAAAGTAAGATTACTATTAGAACTAGAAGACAAAATACTATATAATTCTATACTTTTATATTTTTATTATTTTTCATTAATTTATAATATTAAAAAAGGGTTTTATTAAGTAACGGCGGAAAAGTTTAAAGTTAGTTTAGACTTACTGCTGTAGAAATAAGTAGTATAAGGTAGGGTAAAGTAATTTTAGAGGCCTAGCGGGGTCTAACTAAAATTATTCTATTAGCCTTTAACTACTTCCTCCTTTTTACTCTTTAATTTTATTAATTTATTTAAATTAATATTTTTTAGTACAGCCTTAATTAGTGCCTATATTCGTACTATAATAATTAGGAGAAAAAAGAAGGAAAGTTAAGAGGAGAGTAAATGCCGAAATAGCCCTACCTTTCCTGGATATATTACGCCGGCCCGCTCTACATTTCCATTCCGAATTAGAATTATAATTCCAATAGCTAGCGATAGCCTAAATTATACCGAGTAAACCTCCTATTTATATACTTTTAATTAGAATTCTTTTTACGAGAATATTCCGGAGTAATTTAATTCCAATAGCTTTATTAAGTTAAATATAACAATATTATATTTACGGAGTAATTATACGAAACCGTAAATTAATATTATAAAATTAGAATTTAAAAGGTTATAATAGAAATAGTATATATAGTATATTTATTTTAACGAATATTTTATTTTACTCTTTTAGCGTTATAATCTTTCTTAAATATTTCTACTTTTTATAATAATAGAGTTATTTAATTCCGGGCTATTAATAAAGGTTTATAAAATTGGTAAATATATGTATATAAACTAATAAATTAATTGAATTAAATTACTTAGACCGTTATAATAGTAGGGATAAAAATACGAAAGAGAAATTAATATTATTATTTCTATATAAAGTAATACGAAAAATTTATAAATAATAATTATTACCCCAAATTAATAACATCCTTAATACCTTCTTACTTATATTTACTAATAATAATAGTCTCTACTCTCAAACTTTACTTATATATTCTCTTCCATTATTAATTCCTCTAAGTTCGGCTTTTTATTAAACGTAAATTTATACCTAACCCTTTATTCCGGGGTATTTCGACCTAATACCTAACCCTACTCCCCTAATAGCTTTAATATTTTATATACTATCTTATACTACAATTAGATAACTTCTTATTAATTTTGTAGGAGGGGTTAATCTTACGTCCGGTCGCGAAATAAATAAAACGTATTATATATTTTAAATAGGTACCGTATTCCTAATTTAGGCGCCGTTCTAATATTATCGAAAATATATTATATATCGTATAAATCCAAGACGCGGATCTCTAGAGTATTAATATTATAATATTTATAAACTATATCGATATAAACGTTTTATAAATACAAGTATTAAATAATATAGCCGAAAATGTAGAATTCGAAGTAATTTTATATAATATTTCTATTAAATTCGGGAAGGGGGAATTTAGTAATCTTCGCGGGGTTAATTAAAGAATATAACTATTTATATAATAAGTATATAATATAAAGTTTAATATTAAAGAAGATAACTTTAAATCTACTAAAGCGTTTTTTTACCTCCTATAAGAATTATTTATTAATTTACTTATTATAATCGTCGTCGCTAAGGGGCGAAAACGTTTTAATAAATGTAAGGTCGGAGGTAAACCGAGGGAGGAGTAAATTATAAACTTGGCGGCGCGTAATGCCCGTATATAATTCAATTATATTATTTTAAGCCTAATTAAATAAGATTTTAAATAGGACGTTAAACGAACGTATAAAGGGGGTAGGGTCCAAACCTTAAAGTATTTTAACTATAATAGAAATTAATTACTATTTATAACGTAATAAGAATAAAAGGGACGGTAAATTAAATTAAATTAGAGAGTAAAATATAGAATAAAAATAAGGAGCGGAAAAGTAAATTGTAAATAACGGGTCGATTAGAGAGGTATATTTACAATTAAAAGTTTTAAATAAGTTAAAAGAAATAAGAAAAGAGAATTAATATTTAATATCTACCACTACTCCTAATTGCAATAGGGGTATTAGGTTAATTATTATTTACAATGTAATAAGAATAAAAGGGACGGTAAATTAAATTAAGTTAGAAAGCGAAATATAGAACGAAAATAAAGAGCGGAAAAGTAAGTCGTAGATAACGGATCGGTTAAAGGGGTGCACTTACAATTAGAAATCTTAGATAAATTAAAGGAAATAAGAGGAAAGAACTAATATTTAATGTCTACCGCTACTCCTAATTGCGATAGGGGTATTAGATTAATTATTACTTATAATGCGATAAAAATGAGAGGGATAGTAAGCCCGAGAATAAAAGCGAAGTAATAACGCGATAAAACCGAGAAGGATAATAAATTAAATTAGAAAGCGAAAAATAGAACGAAAATAAGGAGCGGAAAAGTAAATTGTAAATAATGGGTCGGTTAAAGGGGTATATTTATAATTAGAAGTTTTAAATAGGTTAAAGGAAGTAAGAAGAGAGAATTAATATTTAATATTTATTATTACTCTTAATTACAATAGAAGTATTAAATTAATTATTATTTATAACGTAATAAAAACGAGAGGGACGGTAGGTTAAATTAAGTTAGAGAGCGAAATATAAAGCGAAAATAAGGAGTAGAAAAGTAAATTGTAAATAATAGGTCGGTTAAAGGGGTATATTTATAATTAAAAGTTTTAAATAGGTTAAAAGAAGTAAAAGGAGAGAGCTAATATTTAATATTTATTACTTACTACTTTTAATTATAACGGAAGTATTAGGTTAATTATTATTTATAATATAATTAAAAAGAGAGGGATAGTAAACCCGAAAGTAAAAGCGAAATAATAATATAATAAGACCGAAAGGGACGGTAGGTTAAATTAGAGAATAAAATATAGAAGGAGAATAAAGAGTTAAAAAGTAAATCTATATTATAAATAATAGGTTGGTTAGAAGGATATATTTATTCGAAGTTTTAAATAGGTTAAAAAAAGGAAGAGGAAAGAGAGTAAGAGAATTTAAAAATAAAAAAGGGGGTAATTTATATACGAAAAGGAGTATAGGAAGGCGTATAGGTTAGGGGGAGAAGGGGGAATTAAACCGCCAAACTATTAAAATTCCTATTATCCTAAATATAAATACCGATATACTTCGTTTATTCGGTCGATAATAATTATATAATCCCTTCTCTAGTAGCCTAGCGATCGTAAATTTATATTTTAAATCGAACTTATAAATAATATTGTAAGAACTATCTTATCCGCCCGTATTTTCCTCCTCCTCTTCCCTTTTTCATCGCTATTATAAACTTTATACCTATACCCCCAAACCGTAAATTCCTATTTACTACTAAATTATTATTATAAACCTTCTACTTCTATTTACTATTAAATCGCTATTTAATTCTAACCCTTTTAACTACTATCGGATCGCTATTTAATTAGAAGTTTTCTATTTACTATTAAATCGCCTTTACCTTCTATTACGTCCGCGCCCTCTACCCCCTAGGCTATTAATTTTTATTTACTATTAAATTGCCTTTATTTTCTATTATGCCCGCGCCCTTTACTCCTTAAGCCGTTATTTAATTTTTATTTACTATTAATTTCCATTTACTATAGTTCTAAATATTAATTATATTACTCCTCCCCTATAAATACGTATAAATAATATACGTTCTATTACTATAAACCTTCCTTTTAATCTTTACTTATATATAACTTATACGTACTATTTCGCCGCGGGGGTTCCTTCGGATTATTCTTAATAGTAAATATTTTTATAATTATATCTATTATTATTATTAACCTATATTATAATATTACGCGCTTCCCTCCGTACGCGTTTTATACCTTTACCTTTACTAAGAATATTATAAGCGCCGAAAAGCTCGAAGACGAAGCCCTCTACCGGCTTACTAACGAATTTTTATATTTTATATTATATAAATATATTCTAATTATATTTTATATTATTTTTTTTACTAATATTCGTTCTATTATAGGTAATATTAATACTGCTACTACTATTTACAACCGGACTTCTAACGCTAATATTATTAATTTACCCTATAATATAATACCCCTCGGAATATAATTATAATATAATTATATTTCCTAAATATTTAATAAAAGGGACGACCCTAACCTTAACTTCTAACCTACCGTCGTAAACGCGGCTTAAATATTATAATAAACCTACTCTACTTATTATATAAACTATCTTAACCTCTCGGGTAACCTTAATCCCTATYATATAATAAAATAAAATACTAATAAATTAATTAATAAAGGTTAGCGCGCCCCTACCAATCGCGCTCGCTTAAATACTACGTCCCCTATACCCCCTTATAAAAATATAAACGAATATAATAATATTTTTAACTCTCCTAATACCCCTAAAGGATTAAATATTCCTACCCTAATTCCGGACGCTACTATTATCTATAAACCTAAATATATTTACGCTAATCTAGTTTACTTAAAGAAGAAAATCGATAAAATAACCGCTATTATTATTCGTAGAAACGAAAAATTTAACGGAATAAATACCGCTATTACTTATTTAAATAATAAGATTGATAGGATAGGTACTAATATAAGGAAGAGGTTTAACGGAACGATTAAAAGATTAAAGGGCGCGTTTAATAATATAAATACCGACGTTACTTTACGCTTCGTTATTCTATAGAATATAATAATTACGCTTTTAATTATTATTACCCCGTCGATTCCACCTAATTCTACTAACGAGGACGAAGAGGATTAATAATAGTAATTCGACTAATAAAGATTAATTTAAAATTATAAATTAATAAGCGCTATAGCAATACGTAGGGGTTTCTACAGGGCTAACCTAGATTCGTATTAGCGCCTTTCTATAGTTATATATATTTATAAAAATAATTTTTTAATTTAATTAACTATTTTTAATAATAGAATAAGGATATTGCCCCGCGATAGCTAATTTTTAATTTTATTCTTCTACTTTCCTTATATAGAATATTGCGGTCTATTTCTTTAATTACGCTTCGTTATATAGAATTCCTACTTCGATTCTTCTTATAACCCGAATAATATAACCCGGTCGGTATTAATTCCCCTAACTTATACGTACCTATTAAAATAAATACTTTAAATATTAAACTTTAGGTATCTATTAAATAATTCCCTTAATTTATTAAAATTATATAAGAAGATACTTAAAGTATTTATATTAAAATCGAATATAGAAGGCATCCCTTATATAAATAATATATTAATATAATTATATAATAATACTATTTCGCCCGTTACATACCTCTATAAAAATTATTAATTAAATTATTTCCTACCTATTCGCTAATATACTTATAATTACTTCTAAGCTTAGAAGTAGGCCTAAAAGTAATAAAATAATACTATAAGCCGATATAAAGAATAAAGCCCTAAAATCGCTACCCGAAAAATAATTATCGCCCGCTAATATACCTATAATTATCTTTAGGCTTAAAAGTAGGCCTAAAGGTAATAAAATAATATTATAAACCGACGTAAAGGATAAAACCCTAAGATTGCCGCCCAAAAAATAATTATCGCCCGCTAATATATTTATAATTACCCTTAAGCCTAAAAGTAGGCCTAAAGGTAATAAAATAATACTATAAATTAATATAGAAGACGAAGCCCTAGGATCGCCGCCCGAGAAATAATTATCGCCTAAAAGTAATAAATTATAATAAGCCGATTAAATTAATTTAGAAAATACCCTTGAATAATTTAATATCCTTAAAAAGGAATAAGGAGGTAATATTTAAACTACCCTTATTACGAATTAGTACGTTTTAAAATAATTATTTAAAAACCTTTTAAATTCCGTTAAGAATCCGATATTTTTAATAACCTTAATTGCTAATTCGTTTATAGCCTACTTACTTACGTTAATAATACTTATTTTAAAGCCGTCTACGCCGCTGGCGGTAGTAAACCGTAAATTAATACTTAATTTTAATAGATTAATATTAAATAATTTAAATAATTATATCCCTCCGTCTAATAATTCTTCTATTAAAACGTATTTATTTCGTATATAAATTCAATCGAAATCCTTTACGCTAATTCTTTTAAATTTTTTTTATAATTATACCTTATTACTTAAATATAAACTAGTAACTTTCGAATAACTTTATTTAAAAAATACTATATTTACTTCTTACGGTTTATAACTTCGCTTACCCGTTACCTCTTACGAATAACCTAACTTATATTATAACCGACTATAGTAATCCTAAAATTAAATATAATAATAATAAATATTAAACGATTTATTTTTAAATAATCAAATTTAAAGTAAAGTATTTGAAAAAGTATATAAGATAGTCTACTAATCCGAATAATAAATCCTAAAAGTTAAATAAATTTATTAAGTAATTAAAGAAGCCGAATAATAAACCGAATAGTAGGCCTAAAACGACGAAAAATTATAATATAATTATACGTTATAAATTGAGTAATAAAGACGTAAAGCCTTTAATAAGGCCCTAAAGCAAGCTTAAATTAAAGGAATCGAACGAATTCGGCGGGAAGCCGACGAAGCCGAATAATAAGAACGTTCGGCCCGAAATAAAATTTAGCGGGAAGCCGACGAAGTTGAAAAATAAAAGTATTAAGCCTAAAATAAAAAGATTAAAAGACGTCGTTAAGTAATTTAAATAAATAAGGTCGAAAAAGCGAGGGTTCGATACGCGGAATTCGCCCTATTTATATATAGGCTTAATATAAAAATAATAGCGGAAGAGGAGGCGAAGGTAATTAAAATAGAAATTAAATATAAAGAATAGGTTATATAAATATATAAATAATAAAAGTATATTAAATTAGAATATAAGAGGGAATGGCATCTATTTTATTATTAGTTAGGGTTACCTTATTAAATATAACGTAAAAAAATAGTAAGTAGAGGTTTAAATTTACGTACCTATTTATATAGGGGAAAGGATAGTTTTATTATTTATAAATATATTTAAATTAATATCGAAGGAACGTTATAATTACTTAGTAAATTTAGATGAATTTCCTTCTACGGAAGTACTATTAATTTATTAATCTAGGGTATATAGAATTATTAATTTATAATTTATCGATTTATAAAAGTTATATTATAAATTTATTATTATAATTAGAGCTACCGGTAATTAAAATTAAAGATTATAAATACTTTAGAAAAGTAATATATATTATTAAAAAGTAACTATATAATCCCTACCACTATCCCTTCCTATTAATCTTTTCTATTTATTATTTAGCGTAGCCTTCACTACTATTTCCGCCGTTTACGCCCTATATTATAATAATAATTCCTCCGGCTTCGGTTTCTTATAAAATATTATTTTATTTTTAATTATTATATTTAATATATTTACCCTTATTATTTATTTCTAATTTACTAATATCTTAAATATTTTATACGTTATTATATATTTAGGTTCTATTACCTTATCCTAATCCGGTAGTAAAGGGCCCCTCCTCTTTACCCTAAATAAATAGAATAAATAGAAGGCTACTAATAGTCTTTTTATTTACGAATTAGGCGTATAAATAATATTTTTAAAAATATATTATACGTTATATAAATCGGGGACGCGGACCTTTTCGGTTTTAGCGGTATAATAATTATAAAGTATTTTAATATAAACGTTCTATAGGCCCGGGATTTATATAATTTAGCCGAAAATATATAATTCAAAGTAATTATATATAGTAATTTAGTTAAATTAAGGAGGTTCGAACGTAAAATCTTTTTACTTACCCGAATTTCGGAAATTTATACCGTATAATTAGCGTATAACGAAGGCGAAAAATTTAATTTTAGTAATAAGGAAATAGATTTTAATAGGCTCTCTTCCGCTTACTATAGTAAAGGCGGCGGGGTTTTAATAATAGTAATTATTACTAGGGGAGGAGGAACCTTTAATAAATTCGGGCTCCGGGTTGAAATAATACTAGAAGTATGCGGAATTAAAAATAAAAAGCTGTTTATAAATATAGAAGACCTTATATTAGCGGCGCTTAACGCTAATATAAACGTTAATTAAGGGGCCGTTAAATTAATCCGGGTTAATTCTATATAAATATAATTAATAAATAATTTCTTCTCTTATTAAAGGGGGAAGGAAAGGGGAATATTATTAACGTACTAAGAAGAAGGTTCGGGAATTTAGGGTTAACCGTTGGACTTAAGCGAAGAATAAATATTTTAATTTTAATAAAAATTAATTATTAATAATACTACGATAAAAATAAGCGGGGCGGCGAATTGGAAAATAAAAGCGAAAATAAAGAGTAGAAAGGTAAATTATAAATAATAGAGCGGTAGGAGGAATATATTTATAATTAGAGGGTTCGGAAGAGTTAAAGGGGGAAAGAGGAGAGGGAAATAAAATTTAAATACGAGAAAAATATATATAAGAAGCGTTCGGTAAAACTTTTTTAATATTTAAGGTATATTTAACTGTATACGAAATAGTAATTAATAATTTGATTAGGGGGGGGAATATAAAGGTAAAACTAGGTTATAAATAATAAAGTAGTAAGAGGGGAATATTTATAATTATATAGGAAGGCTTAAATAAATTAAAGGGGGAAGGAGGAAAAGGAAATAAAATTTAAATATAAGAAAAGGAGAAATATATATATAAGGGGGAATTTAATAAAATTTATCGTTTAATATTTAGGGTATACTTAACTACGTACAAAATAGTAATTAGCAATTTAATTAAGAAGGAGTATAAAAGTAAGGCTAGTACCCGCGGCTAAGCTATAAAGTATATAAAGCTTATAAAATTCACTTCTTTATTATAATATATTTAAAAGCATTATTACTATATTATTACTATAATAATTCCACTTTACTTTAATACCTAAATAATTACCTACAAAACCTATCGGTTCTATACGCTTCCTAAACTACTATATATAATCCGACCTATTTATTTATATAAATTATTACCCTATATTACCTAAAGAACGCTATAAATACTTAAAAGCTACCCTATTTAAATAATAGCGTTTTATAATTTTTTACTTCCTTATAAATATAAAGGGTAATAAAGCCTTAATATAAAAGTCTTAATATAATTATTAATAGTTTAAATATAATTAATACTATTTCTCCTTATAATAATTATTAACTTATATAATTATAGCTTATTACGGCCTAATATTGCTGTAAATAAAAATTATTATAGAGGTACATTTATAACTATTAATATACAATATTTTTAAACTAATTCTCAATTCCTTTAAATTATTAAATTATTTATAATTATTATAAATCTCATCTTCTTTATTATTCGTAATAGCGTCCCTAACTATATACGTCTTATTCTCCTTAGTATTTATATTAGCGTCCCTAACCGGTTCGAAAATAATACTTTATAATTATATTATAGCTTTACCCTTTTTATTAGTAGGATATTCCTTTACTTAATATTATTAAGAATTACGGCCTATATAATAGTTTCCCTTCTTTTATCGTTATCGTTATTCTAAAGTAATAATTATAGCCCTAATCCCTAAGGATAGGCCTCTACTATTACTATATTTCCCCGACTTTAATATTTTTATAGCGCCGATTTATATAGCGTCCCTAATATTTATATTCTCCCTTAGAAGGTTATTACTATTTAGGCGCCGAATATATTCCTATAGGGCTTCGTAGCCCTTTAGTACGTCCATTTTTTATTTTAGCCTCAAATATTATTCCTTATTAAAATTACCTATAAAGAAAATTTATTTTAAATTATTAGGTTAATTATTCTATATTTAATTAAGGATTTTATTAAATTGAATAAGGAAAGTTTAAATTAATTCGTTTTGGGCTTATAGAGTTTCGAAAAAGTTTAGGGCCGTACGTTTATCCGAATTTATATCGCCGTAGGAAAGGCGGAGCTTCTATAGTAATATAGCGGGCGTTCGGTTTATTAATTATCGGGTAAAATAAAGGAGGGTCTTTTAGATAGAAGGCGAAAAGTTGGAGTAAAAGTAATAAAATTGGGCTTCCGGATCGCTTATAGCGAAACTATTAATATAAAGTTTTACTTCGGTAATATATAATTAAGCGTTAAGATTTTCCTTCTCTTTAGAAAATTTAATAAAATAGGGAAGGATTGGCTTCGGTTGGCGAAAATTTATAATTTTGAATTTAATTATTTTATTAATAAGTATTTAAATAGTTATAGCGAATTATTATTATTATTTACTAATATTCTAAGCCTAGGGAATCGAAATTATATTTATAGAGAAAGAAAAAAATTATATAAACGGAGATAATTAAAGAAATTCTTCGAATAAACGAATAAAAAGGGGTCTAAAAATATTAAAAAAGACGGTTAATAATATATTATAAATTTATTAAGTATATATAATAATAAACTAAGGGTAGAATAGAATTTAAAATTATTAATAAAGAGGAAAAGATTTATAGGGTCCGTTAAAGCCCGTATATATTAAGTATTTTAAGAATCGAAGAAACTCTTAATATATAAGGGTATAATTAATTAGGCGGGATAGCCCGGCGTATTAATCGCGGTCGTTAAGGGGAATATAGGGTTATCGAAATTAATATAATAAATACCCTTTAAAATCTAATAGACTTATAAGGTATTTAATATATAATTATTTTATATTAATTGTTATTTAGGGGTAGGGTACGCGGAATACCCCTATTTATATGTAGAAGAATAAATATTTCTATTTCTTCTCTTTTACCCTTATTATTCCCTTACCTTTAAAATAACCCCTTATTCGCTAATATAATATTCTAGTACTAAGGCACCGGAAATCTTTAGTAAAATAAATTATAGTACCCGCTATATAAATTTAATACTAAATAGAGATAGTATTTTAGATATAATAGAATTATATAACTATAAAGGTTCTTATTTTATTTTATTACCCGTAGGTATAAGGCTAGCTTATATAAAGGAAGTTAGCTAACTATACCTACTTTCTACAACGTTAATACTTATTCTCTTTTAATATCGGTTTATTTCGTTCGATATTATTTTTTATAATTAAGTAATAGCGATTACAATCCCCCCTAACTACTCGAAGGTCTTTTTAAATTTCGATAATTAAAATTACTAAGTATTTTAATAATAGAAAGGATAGATAGGTATATTAATTTTCGGGGATAAGGATTTTAGAAGATTTTAAAGTTAATATTGTTATTAGTATTTAATTTGGTAGTTTGAGAAATGGAATAGGTATTTTTTAATAGATCCTTAACCCGGGATTAAGGTTTCGGGAGGAATTAAATTTAATAGGCTATATTTTCTATCTTTATATATATTTTTAAATATTAGACGCTTCTAAAGTAAAAATTGGTTATATAAAGGGGGGATATAACGGTTAATATTACTAATCGTTATAGATTTTATTTATAAGTATAGTTTAAATAGTTGGGTTCCGGGCTTAGCCTAGTTCCCTCCTAGAATTTAATTATAAATACCTATAATAAATATTAATAGGGATTTTATTCTATATATTGGCTTCTTTACGGTTAGGATTCTTACCGTATTTAATTACCGTTTTTCTCTCCTTCTTACCTAATATAATAAGATTAAATAACGTAGGTAAAGGGGTATTAACCCTTTACTAAGTATATTAATAATAATTAGGTGAAGTTTTATAATAGGGTAGTAAATTATTTACTTTAGGAAATTTTATTTTAATAAGCGAATTTTATTTTGTAAAATTTATTAGTTACGAGGGTATATAAAAAGGATATTACCCTCCTTTATTTCCTTTTTAATAATACTCTATTTATATTTATACGTATTAATTATTTTAATTAATATTATAATATCGTCGCGAAGCTAGGGCGATCGACTTTATAATTCTTTAACTTTGCGGTTAGTTGCTGAGAGCGCCCTTAAGTATTATAATATTATATTTAAGTAGTCGGGTTCGGCCTATATATTGGTAAACGATAGGTATTTAGCTATAATAGTAATAACGGGCGTCCCGTTAATTTCGAAAATATTTTTATTGTTTTATAAAAATAGGTTTTTTTTCCCTTATTATTATACTTATTTCTTCGCTTATATAAGCGATACCGGCTTAGGTAATACCGGTTTAAGTAATATTAGTTTAAATAATATTAGTTTTAAAAATACCGGCTTTAATAATATAGCCTTTAGAGATATAGCTTTAGGGGGTTTAATAAATTAAATATATAGTTCTAATTAAATGGATAACGATTTGATAAATAATTCGACGTAATTTTCGCGGATAGGAAAATCGGGAGGGTTTATATATAAACCCGTCCTTAATTATTATAAATAATTGTTTAATATAGTAAAACGTTCTAGGAATTTATATTTCTAATAATTATTAATATAATTTTTAATAAAATAATATACGCCGGCCTTTTTAAACCGCTTCTCTAAGTAATTATCTTAAAATTAATTAGTAAATTCTATTTCCCGGGCGTATTATTCCGTAATTTCCTATCCTTCGGGTCTAAATAGTACCTTTAATTTTAATTTAATTAATAGGAAATTATTAGTCGGGTCCGGTATAAGTTTTATAATAAACGGTTCGGTAATAAATAGCCCCTTTCTTACTATTTCTTCCTAAATCCGTATTTTAATTATAAATATAGCCTTTTTAAAATAATTTATCTTTATTTATATACCGGGTATTTTCCCGATTTTATTATATTTATTAACGAAATCTAATTATATTAAAGCCGAAATAGAATATATTTAATAATAAAATATTATAAACTCTTCGGAATTAATATATTAATTCTATAAATTAGTCGGGTAAAGTAAATATTTAGGGGATACGTCCTCTTCGGAAGAGTTAAACTTAGAATTGGATTTAAAAACGATAATTAGCCCGGGAATTATAATATAGTATATAAAATTTATAATATAGGAAGTAAATATTTACTAATTGTTTAAATAAATATTAAATTATTAATATATAAAATTATTAATTTCGTTATCCTCTTTTAAACCCTTTAAAAATATTTTCTTAAATTCTACTATATTTTACTATAAAATATTATACTATTTTTTATTGTMTTTAGTTTTAATGCGTAGAAACGTCTTATTAAAAATATTTTTATCGTTTTATAAAAGTAGGTTTTCTTTCCCTTATTATTATTTATTTTACTTTTATCTAGTACCCCCTTCTTATTCGAATTCTTCCTCCTACTCCCTCTTATTATTACGGGTATTATTATATCCCTTTTATATATTGCTACGTATAGAATTATAATCGTTAAAAGAAGACCGTTCGTTATATAAATACTAAATAAGGTTAAGCAAAGAAGTAGTAGGTGCGGGAAATAAAAATATAAGAGTAAATTCGCTTTTATTAAAATTAGAATTACTATTAATATAGTAAATAAGTATTTTAAAGGTATTTTTATCTTTTTATAAATTTTCTTTCCCCTATTATCCGGCCTCCTCCTATTATTCGATTTCCCGCTTTTATTTAGCCTCCTCTTTTTACTATTTCTTATTGTTAATTTTATTATTAACGCTTTTTAAAAATTAAAATTTTAAATATTCTGTAAATTCTAATACTTTATATACTATATAGTATTCGATTTCTATATTATTTAATACTTTATTTCGTTTTTAAATTTATACTTTTGCCGAACCTAATATCTCTTCGGTTAAACCCTTTATTTTATTTAAAACTTATTATAATAGCTGTACTCTAAAAGTTAATTAATTTTATTTAATTTCCGGTAGCGGATATTTTCTAGGTCTTTCTCTATAATACTTTATTAAAAATTGCGGTTTAATTTAAGGTTCGGTCGGAGGAAGAGGAAGGTCGGGTAATTTTAATTCGAGCGAATTTCGGTCCTTCTTTCGAAGTCGGAGTATTAAACCGGTAAATATAATTTAATTTCCTACTTTGGGCTCGGTTAGAGGAAGAGGAGGGTTGGGTATTTTTTATTTCTTAAAGGAATAAATATATTCGAACGAATTTCGTACCCTCTTTATAGGTCGGAATATTATATAGTTAGATATAATTTAATTTCCTTTATAATTTAGGGTTGGTTCGGCTAGTATATTATTGTTAAAGGAATTAATATTATTATTATTATTATTAATATATTATAGAATTATATTTAATAAACGTTGTGTTTAATTATATAAAGTACTATTTTTAAATTTACCCCCCTAAGAAGATTATATAATTTATATTTATTTCGCACTTCGTATTTAATTTAGTATACGCTATTCCTATTATTAATTAATTATACGTTTATAAACCCTATTGTATTAATACTATTAATATTATTAATCGTTCTTTTATAATAGCCGACTCCGACCCTTATATACCTTTAGAACTTATTTAAATTATTGACGGGTATTTCTATATATCCGCTCTAAAGCGTACAAAATCTTTGCTTAAATATAGACCCTTTAATTTCCGCGATAACGGTTACAATAATAGAGCGTTACCGATTTATTTTCTATTATTAATTTAATCGCCCGAATACTATAATAACGATAATTATTACGACGGCGAAGATAATATATTAATCCTCTTATTTCCTCCCCCGTCCCTATTATAAATTATTCGTACGTCGACTAATTTACTTTAATTTAAATATCCCCCGTCTTTCGTCTTTCCTTTCTAATCCCTTTTATTAAAGAATTTAAAAGTTAATAAGTAATTTCTTTTTTATAATAGTAATAGTAATATTAGCTTTTAATAATAACGATATATATATATTACCTTTCTTCTCTATCCCTTTCGCTTTTTATATATTATACTTCCCCTCTACTCCCTTCCCTCCCGTTTTTTTTCTCCTTATTCCCCTCTCTCCTCCCCTTCTATTTATTACCTCCTCCCTTCCCCGTTACTATTTAATAAGTAATTACCCCCTTCCTCCTTAGCGATATAATAAATTCGAAGTATATAATTATACTGGTTAAGGGTCGATATAAAATATTAATTCCTACTTATTAAATATACTTAGTAGAAGGATTAGGGCCCTTAATTTATATAGAAATAATATTAAAAGTAATATTATTATGTAAGGATAGTAGGATAATTACCGGAGCTAATAAATTTAATTATCGGGTATTACGTTTTTTGCGGATAATAATTCGAAATATATAACTATACCGGTTAGGGGTTAATATAAAATATTAATTCCTACCTATTAAATATGCTTATTGGAAGGATTAGGGCCCTTAATTTATATAAGAATATTATTAGAATATATATAATTATATCGGTTAAGGGTTAATATAAAATATTAATTCCTACCCGTTAAATACGCCTATTGGAAGGATTAGGGCCTTTAATTTATATAGGAGTATTATTAATAATTATATTATTATACGAAGACGTAAGCCCGCTCCCCCCCCTCCCCTAAGCTTTCTAGTACGTCGGAATATACTAACGAATTTATAATTTAAATAAATTGTATAAGGACGATCGAAGGAACCTTAATACCGAACTAATCGAAAGTTACTAAAGACCTTATAAAATCGCTCTCTCTAATTATAATATAATAATTATATAGAAAGATATCGATTATTAAGAGCAGTTTTTATTAAATTTATATATCGACTTCTTTATAAATACTATAGAATAATAAATAATATACGCTTTACATAAGTAGTACTATCTCTACGATAATAAGCCCAACGCGGATTTTTCGTTAATTATTTATTTAAAAAGGATTTAATCTATTAAATTTGTTCGCGCCCGTCCGCCTATTCCTTTATCGCCCGTCCTTATAATAAATAATATTCCCGAAGATAATTTTATTTTACTATATATTACTATAATACGTCCGCCGGCTATTAAAAAACTTAAAGGTCGGCCTCTTAAACCGAAGCCGTAATATAAATTTATATTTAAAACTATAGCGTCTTTAGAATCGGTAATATAATATATTATTTACTTACCCTAATTCTCTCCGGATATCTATTAAAAATTAGCTTTACTATTATATATTTTCTCGCCCGCTTACTTATATCCCTTACTAACGGACGAGAAGTAGGTACCGGGCAACGTAAAATACGAATATAATTTTAATTAGGTTATTAATTCGGGTAAAATTCTATTTATTTCCAACGGTAATTTTAATTAAGAATTAAAAGAATTATAAGAATTGGCCGGGGAAGGAAACGGCGTTCCCCTACCTTACTTATAATTAAATTCGCCTTAACGTACTATTTAAAATATCGATCCTTCGAATTGGAAGCGACGGGCTAATTTTTATATAACCGATAAAGATAGTTATATAGGCTCTACTATATTAGGAAATATATACCGAATATTAAAATAGGAATCCTAACCACCCTATATTATAAATAGTAATTTAATAAACCTAATATAATTATTAACCCTATTAGGTATATTCTTTTATCTATAATTATTAGTATTTTTTCTCCTCTAATTAATTTTCTATTTTAAATTATAAATGTCCGTATATAACCGAATTTATCGCTTCCGTATTATACCTACTCGAAAACTATATTACTTCCGTATTACGCCTACTCGAAGACTATATTATAATATTCGAAGCCTAAAACCCTACTTATCGCTATAATATAAAAGAGATAAATATAATTGTATATAATATTATTAATAAGCGAATCGATAAGCGAATCGAAGAGCGATTTAACGACGCTAAAGAAGAAATAGAATATAATTTCTAAGAAATAATTATAATTAAATTAGAGGCGCGAATCGTAAAATAAATCGATTTATAAATTATATAATTCCGTAAGGAATTAGAAGATTAATAGATTTAGAATTTAAAGGAGGGTATTATTAAATAATTCGCTTCGGAATTAAAAAGGACGATTACGCTCGTAATAACGCGTAAAATACTATAAAGGATAGGGTACGCTTTAATATAAATTAATTAAGCGAATAAAAATATTGGTTATATTACGCTATTTAATATATTTACTCCGACTCTACCTAATAAAACGGCCTTCCGCGCTACGGCGTAGGATATTTAAAAAAAATATAAAAATATATTAAGTATAGAGGAGATAATTAAAGTATTTAATTTATTATAGGAAAAGCTAATAAATATAATAAAATATAATATATATAAGGAGGAAGAAATAAAGAGGCTATATATAATAAAATAGAGGGAGGACGTTTCCGATTCTTTATTTTTACTTTTATAAAGAAGGGGAGATAGAAAGCGAAGTAAATAAAATAATTGTCCGAATCTTAATTTCCTTTCTATTTACTTTAATTATTAAGGTATTTATTATTTAAGACCCGAATTCCCGCTACTATTACCGGGAATAAAAGGATATTTCTATAAAAGGTGGAATTACGTAATTAATTCGCGACCTATCCTTTGAATTTCCAAACCGGCCTCGGGCTTTATCGGTAAACCTTCGGCTATTAAATTACGTAGGCTATTTAATTTAACGCTGTAATTAAAGCGATTATATTTGGCCTTTTGCTAATGTACGTTATTCTATCGCTATTATTATATTATATTATAATAAAAGTTATAGAAAGAAGAAAAAAAAAAAAAAAGAAAAAAAAACCGAAGGCGGGGTAAGTGGGACGGCCTACGCGAGGGGTATATACAGGGCAAGTAAGGGGCAATCGTACTTAATACGATTTAATATATTAAAAATACCTTAAAAAAAAACGGAATTATAAAGTATTTATAGTAGGTGTAAATTTCGAATATTTTAGGGTAGTAAATCCCGTCCAACCCCCTTCCTACTATTATATAAGGATATAATTATAGGAAATATAAAACCCGTCTACCTCCGCTTTTACCCCCGACGCTAATAATTCTTACGTTTTAAAATTCGAATAATATAATTATAATATAGTCGCCGAATATACCTATATACTATTATACTTTTATATTTATTAACTCCTCCTACTATAAATATATAAAGGATTATATACGCAAATATATTGAATTTATTCGTATAATTATAATAAATATTATACGGTTATAGAGGCTATTAATATACGTTTTAATAATATATTTAATAAAATTTATTCGGTTTTCTATAACGATAATAGCGTATATTAATAGATTAAAAGGGTACGGTTCGATTTATCCCCCCTAGGGTATATTTTTAAATTAATATAATATCGCTAATATATTTTTAAATTTAATTTCGATAATAATTTACTCCCTCCGGCTATTACTATTTATAATTTACGTATTAATATTTTAAGTAAATAGAAATACGTAAATAAAATAGAAGGTTAGGCGGTATTATAATACCCCGTAATAATTTACTATTTTATTCGGAAAATTTAATTTAAAAAATAAGCCTATATATACGCTAAATATTCTAATCGTTACTCTATTTGCAAAAAAAATAATCGTTATCGCTTTCGTAGCCCTCGGCTATATTATAATATAGCCGGATAAGTCGCGAAAGTATTAACTATTAAATAATAGGGTGCCGAATATCGGGTTAA
Organism: Neurospora sp. CHS-2018a; assembly: GCA_009802275.1. NCBI lineage: Eukaryota > Fungi > Ascomycota > Sordariomycetes > Sordariales > Sordariaceae > Neurospora > Neurospora sp. CHS-2018a. Next base: position 115,637 of record RAKG01000103.1, on the reverse strand, counting down.
TATCCTATATTTATTATACTTAATATTCGTTTCAATTATTTAATATCCTTCTATCGGAAGTAATAAAATACCTAACGTTATTATCCCAATTATTTAATATCCTTCTATTAGAAATAATAAAATATTTAAAATTATAAATAGATAGATATAGTTACCGAATATATATATAATTTTAAATATTAAAAAGAAGTATATAATAGAATATATAATTAGTAACTTAATTATACCGGAAATAATATTTCTATTTAAAATTTCTTATTATTTTATTCCTATTAAGAATATTAATTAGGTTATTAAATCTCGGCCATTTTTAGCGGGGCGCAATTCCTCTCTATTATAGATTTAAATAATATTATTTTAATCGTTAATTATAAAGGGATTTAATTCTCCTCCGAACCGCCAATCGGATTCTTTAACTTTATAATCCCGTTTATAAATCGGGTTCCTAAATCTCGGTTATTTTAATAGGCGGTAAAAATCCGAAGAGAAAATAATTATAATTTTGTAATCCCGTCTATAAATCGGGTTCCTAAATTTCGGCTATTTTTAGCGGGGCGTCAATATTAAAAGTAAAATAAATAGAAGTAAATATAAAAGTAACGCCGAAATTAAAAAAGGGGTCGAAAAGGAAAATCCTCGTAATAATTCTATAAAGGATTTATATATAGTAAATAAATCGGATCTCTCGTCGTTATTATAAAGAATTTTAAATAATAATAAAATAGTAAAGCTAATAATAGCGATAAAAATAAATTAGAATATATAGAAGTTAAATTGCGCGAAATTAAAATCTAAAAAGAAAAGAAGATTTAGATCGAAAATTAATTAGACAATATTAGGCCCGCTAATAAGGAAATAAAAGCTAAAGAAACTTTAATTACTAATAATATAAAACCCGAAAACGCTAATAAAGGAATAGCCGAAGAGGCTTTAATTACTAATAAATTTAAGGACGCTAACGAAGAAATTTCCGAATATATATTTATTTAAAATATTAAAAAGAACCCTATTAAAAAAAAAGTAAGTAAACTCTTAAATACCCTTTCTCTAAAGCAATTCGATAATATATAAAATTATTTAAATACCGCTATTACTTAATTCGGACAACTAATAAACTATAAGGAAGCTATCGGAAAAATCGGTCGTATTATTTCTTATAGGGTACTTCCGTCGAATAATTAATTAATTAAAGATAAAATACTATAAAACGATAACGATAATACGGATTAAAAAAATAAAGGTTAAAACGAGGAGGACGAATTACTAATCGTTAACCGCCGCCCGAAGTATAAATTCTCGTTAAATCGAAAGGAGGAGTAGTAATTGCGGAAGCGAACTCGGACTACCAATACGTAGGAATAGGGCATTATATTCGCTATATAATATAATAATTATAAAAAATAAAATAATTTTATTCTACTTTAAAATATTTATAATTTAAATAAATAAAAATTATTAATTTAAAAATAGCGCGAACAAATCGCTAAATATCGAGTCAATATCCTACATTTATTATATTTAATATTTATTTTAACTATTTAATATCTTTCTATTAAAAGTAATAAAATACTCAATATTATTATCCTAATTATTTAATATTTTTCTATCGGAAATAATAAAATACTTAACGTTATTATCTAAATTAAATATAGGGTTTTAATAAACTTTAATATATTATATTACGGGTATATAAATATTTGAAGTCCCTAATCGTTTAAGTATTAATAGTACTCTTATTTTAATAAAGGATCCATTTAACCTATTTAAAGTCTCCTTCTAAAATAACTTTATATATTAAGCATAAGCCAAGCGCCTTAATTATAAATTCGGAGGGCTTTATACTAAAATACTACATTTCTCGAAGGTAGCGCTTTAATTATAAATTCGGAGGGCTTTATATTAGAATACTACATTTTTCAAAAGTAGCGCTTTAATTATAAATTCAGAGGGCTTTATATTAAAATACCGTATTTCTCGAAGGTAGCGCCTTAATTATAAATTTAGAGGGTTTTATATTAGAATACCGCATTTTTCGAGGGTAGTACCTTAATTATAAATTTGGAGGGCTTTATATTAAAATACTATATTTCTCGAAGGTAGTACCTTAATTATAAATTCGGAGGGTTTTATATTAGAATACTATATTTCTCGAAGGTAGCGCTTTAATTATAAATTCGGAGGGCTTTATATTAAAATACCGTATTTTTCAAAAGTAGTAAATATAATTAATATAAAAATTAAAATTATATAGTTCGAATTTAATATAATCCTCTTTAATCTTTTTAATAATTTTCGTAAAAGTATTAATTAAGGTAAAAAAGAAGGGGAATAAGGATTTAAAGATAATATTAGCTTTTACTAAATATAATAAATAATAAGAATAAACGTAATATAGAAACTATTATTCTAACAATAAACTGCCTATTAGTAATTACAACGCGTCTTTATATAGTAGCAAGGGCTAAATTTAGGTTCGATTTAAATATAAAGGACTAAATTTAATAGGATACAATTATAATAGAGATCCTAATAATAATATAAATTACGTATTAAGAACGTAACAAAGCCGTAGAAGAAATAATAGTACTATAGTAATAATATCGCTAATATATTCTCGGGTTTAACCTCGATAATAACTTACTCCTTCCAAAGCCGAAAATTATATATATCTACTAATATAAATCTATTAAAGATTTATAAACGTAGTCCTATAAATAATAAATAGTAGTTAGCGTCGTCGGTAATACAGGCGCTAATAAAAATTCGGTAAGTAATTAACGCCGTTTAATATTTTTAATTAAGAAAGCTTAATACTTATAAACAATATACGAATATATACTACAATTATTATAAAGATTTAATATAACAATACAAATAATAATTAAAAATCTTTCTACGGCGAAATTTAACGCTACTTACTAAATAATATTCGTTAAATTATTTAGGCCGTTTATTATATAAAAGAAATAATCGCCGGATTTAATTTTAATATAGGTAGAAATAAGCGCGGGAACGGAATTAATTCGAATAAATAAATAAAGGTAGGATATTATAAAGCTTAAAATAATAAGATAGTAATCGGTTACGTTTTATAATAATTTAGGAATTTACGAAATAGGCGGTTACATTAACAAAATAAAGGTTGCAATATTCTTCTTTCCGAATTTAAAGAACCCTAATAATTATAACTACGCCTACAATCCTATTAAAACTTTTAACACCTCCTTCTTCAAATATTTAACTTTCTTCTTAAACTATTTAATCTCCCGCTTACCGTTTTTTTTAACCTTCTTTACCTCCTACTTATAATTCTTCTCTATCTTTTCAATTATACGTTCCAATAACCTTTAAATTTAAATAAACTTTTTTACTAAATAATTATATTTTTAAATTAACTCTTTTATTATACTATAATTAATATTAATACGTATATATATAGGAATATATTATAATTATTATTATATTTCGTATTAAATTCTTATTTATAATTTATCTATTTTAATTAAAATATTATTATTTATTTAAACGGAGGCAGCAGATAAACATAATTATTATTATACTTTATTTTAAATTTATAGTAGTTTTACTATAAATAAAGTATTATTTTATATTTAAACGGAGGTAAATATTTCGTCTTAAATTTATAATAGCTTTACCCTAACTAAAATATTATTTTATATCTAAGCGGAAATAAATATTTCGTTTTAAATTTACAATAACTTTACCCTAATTAAAATTTCGTCTTATATCGGTCCTAACGTTTAATTTAAATTATTTTCGTCGCTCGGAAAGAAGTTTTAATAATTCTCCCCAAACTTCGAAAGAGGATAAAGAGCTTTACCGATCGTATATATATAAATTATTTTATATTAAAACTATTTCCCAATTAAAGTAAGTACCGAAAGAGCCTTACCAATCGCAGTATTACAATCTATTTCGCGTCGAAACTACTCCCTAATTAGAAGGGGTGCCCGAACGCGGGCTATAGGGGGATATTATTAATAAAAGGAACGATAATTTATTTTGCGTCGAAGCCGAAATTACTTCTAAATATTAGAGTACGGCATATAGGAAGACGTCGGTAAACTAGGGAAAATAGTAATTAAAATTAAATATAAAATTATAATTAAAATTAATAGAAGGATATTAATAATTTAATTAATATAATAGTAACTAAATTTTAATAATAGATAATTTTAGATATTAATATTAGTAGTTTTAGAATAATTCTAATAATCTTTTTTTCAATTAAGTTATATACCGAATATACTAAGGGTTAACCGCCTATAAAACCCCCGCTCTATACTAGCCGGATAATTTTTATATAAATATTCAATATAAGTAGTTTTATTAAATATCGCTATAATAATATAGCGTAGCGGATATATACCTACTTTATTAGCGGGAAATCCTCTATTCGAATTAAATTATTAACTTTTTATTTAATAAAATAACTTCGTTACTTAAAGTCGCAACCTTTTTTTTTTTAGCCTTTTCCTTATACCGGGTAATATAAAATTAATACCAATATAATTAAGAGAAAGAAATATATATTTTCATTATAATAATAGCGTTATTTTTTTTTCGTAGTCGTTTTAATAGTTAAATATTTATCTTCGTATACGAATTTCGATTTAGATTATAAGAATCGGAATACTTAATATTAATTCTCTAAATATTCGATAAAAAAAATTAATATTTTAAAGTAAGGCTCTCTTCCGCCTACAAATATAATATTTTAAATTTTAAAAGCGTTACCCGAAGTTTATATTATATATAGTAATACCAGTAATATTATTATAACGTTAGCCCGTAATACGTTTCGGCCGGTATTAGCCCGTCGCGGTTATACGTTAAATATAAGAATTAGGGTATAAGTTGAAAAATTATTACAAAACCTCTCCTATATATAAAAATGAAGATTTCCTACGGTAAAAAGGCGAATTCTCTATATACAAATACTTCTTACTACCTATCTTTATTAATATAAAGTAATAGGAGAAGTTTTTTTTCCTTATAAGTAGAAGGCTAATTCTACCCTTTATTTTAATTAAACCCGAGGGTAAAGCTTATTATTATAAGGTAATTAAATGTATTATTATTATTAAAGATTATATTTAGAAAAAGTAAGTATAGTATAAAAGTTAATAAATAGAATATTAAATTATATATATTACTTCTCTAATTATTTCGGTCTTCCCTCCTTTAAAGCCTTTATTAACTACCCGATTATAAATACGAAATAATAAATACTAATTCTACCGGCCCTAATTTATATATTACTATACTTTCGACGGAAATATAACCTCTCCCAACTCGGAATTTACTAAAGATAATAACGAACGAAAAGGTAATATAGGCGGTTCCTAATAAAACGAAGAAATATATAATTTTATTACGGAAAATAATTTTAACGCCCATATTAACGTACCTAATAAAGTTAATACCCTATTAATCCCTATTTCCTTAGGGAATATTAGGTAAGAGGCGGTCAATAGATCGAATAAAGTTAAAATTTTAAATTAAGTTTACTTAATACTAATTTTATACGAGTAATATATAATTATTATATTTAAAATTAATATTATAGAGGATAATTTAAAGTTAATCTATTTTTAGCGTTTTAAAACGGAAACTTTATTAGCGAAGTTAAAAGCGGGCTTAGAATTAGGAATTTAGCTTTTAGACGAAATTAAAACTACTTTTTCGGACGCTAATAACGTCCTAGAAATTTATAAATAGATTAAGTCCGTTAATAACCTTAAGGCGGGGCAATAAATCCTAAATTTTACTAAATTAATATATAATTATTACAGAATATTAAACTCTTTAAAATAAATCCCGTAGAAATTAAAATAAATTCTATAAAAGTCAAAATAAATCCTATAAAGGTTAAAATAAATCCCGTAAAAGTCAAAATAAATTCCGTAAAGGTCAAAATAAATCCCGTAGAAATTAAAATAAATCCTATAGAAATTAAAATAAATCCCGTAGAAGTACCGAGCCTACTAAATCTCTTAAAATATTAATAAGGAATAAATTAACTAAGATTAATTTATATCGGAAGTACTACCTTTATTATTATCCTTATCAAATTTATAATAATATATTACTATATCCTTTATCCCTATATAAAGGAACTTCGCAATATCCTCTAGCTTACTAATAGCTTTTTAATTCGTAATTACTACCTTTAATATATTATTTATAATATTTAATAATATATAATAGCTCTCTCTAACCCCGTTTTAAACTTTAACGACCGACTTTTAGAGGGTTTAAATAGCCGCCGTAGTACTCTATTCTAAACTCTTTAATTTATCCCCGAATATTTTATTTATTCGAATTATATTCAGTTTAATTTTACTCTAAATTACTTTTTTTACCCTTACTTCTATATTTTCAATTATTTTTTTATAAAATTTTTTAAATAATTATATTCGATCCGATATTTTAATAAAATTGGTAGTTATTTATATAGAGAATTAGATATAAGTATTTTAAAAATTGTAATTAATAATATTAAATTTCGATATTAGGTTCGTATAATTCGAATTATTAATTAAATATTAAACGATTTCTATACTTAATATAAATTAATACAAATTTACTAAAGGCGTCTATTAAGTGTATATTAAGGGTAATATATATTTAAAGGTAGTAGTAGTAATATTTATAGTAATACCGATTTATATAAAGCCGAGGGGATTAATTATTTGAAATATAATTTATTATCGGTAGATATATTCTTTTCCGTTCTATATTACAATTCTAATTATTTTAGGCTACTTTTTATAAGGTTAATTTAAAATTTACCCCTTACGTTTAATAGAAACGCGCGTAATAATTATTATACTCTCTTATAGTAATTATATAAATAAATTATATTTAGGGGCTCCGGTATACGGTTTAAAAGGTATACCTTTCCTAATATAATATCGAATTAAGACCTCTAATATTCCTAAGAATAAATATTATTAATTTCGAATTATATAATACGGTAAAACTATTTTATATCCGAATATAGCGTGCGAAATATTATTAATTATTTAATAAAATAAATAAGTACGTACTTAATAATATAATTCGTTCGTTATTCCCTAAATAGCAGTTGGAGGTATAGTATTAAATTTAGTTCGTTAGGTTTAAAATTAAACGTCGGCGCTAATAGGTTAAAAATGCCCGACCGGAAGTATAATTGTAAATAGGCGCCCCTATTTTTAGAAGAATTATATAGGGGTAGAATAATAAAAATAGCCGCTTAAATCGAAGGGTCGGAACCTTTTAAAATAATAAATATAAACGGACCGTTAATATATTATTAAAAGTATAATTAACGGGGTTAGGATATATAATCTTTATAAAGTAATTAAATGCGTTTGAAACGGAATATAACGCTTACGAAAGCGGGGTTATAACCGCTAATTTTTGTAATTATAAAGGGGAGATCCTTAAAGTTTAATAGCGGAATATATAATTTCTATTAATATTTATATTAATATAATACTTTTAATTAAAGGGATTAAATCTCTTTACAATATCCGGCTATAAATATAGACTATTAATAATTTATATATACCAATTAAATATAGCCTTTAATTCCTTAGCGAACTTAATCTATTTAATTTTCCTAAGCCTTCTCTTTTATAAAATATTAAACCCCTCCTCCGTAAAGCGGGGCTTCTTCTGTAACGGTCCTAACTTTACGTTACCGCTCTCGTTATTTTTCTAATTATTATCGCTACTATCGCCGTTACTACCGTCCTTATCGTCGCTATCGCTATTACTATTACTACTATTAGTATTACTACTATTACGGATATTATCGATTAAATCGTACGTCGGCTATTTATATAGGGTAGTAAAGGCCTATATCGTTTAACCTAAAGTAGTTAGGGCGTATATCGGCTATTCGCCTAAATTAATTAAATTTTATATAAATTAATAGAACCTAATAATATACGCGTAATTTAGGAATATTTTACTTTATAACAATCTATTTATATATATTCGTTATTAGCCTCGCCGGTATATTCCGGGTAATTTCTTTTAAGGGGATTCGTATTATTCGTAATATTTAATTAATATAAAATTATTTAATTTTACCAAATTTATCTACAACTTAAAGCCTATTTATTATTTAAATAATAAAGTTTAGCCGAAAGGATATATAGAGAATTAAGCCTAATATTTAACGTATTTATTTATAATCTTTAGAAGAATTGGGGTACTCGTAGGGGTAAAGCGTAATAATATTAGAGGGTAATATAAAAGGTAATTTCGTCGGTTAAAACCTTTCGGTCGTAAAGTCCTAATTTATTTATAATACAAACCTATTCGCTATTTAAATAGTAGGGCCTAATCGAAAAGATATATAGGGAGTTAAGCCTAATATTTAACGTACCCGTTTATAGTCCCTAGAAGAATTAGGAATAAAACGACTATTTAATTTCGCTTAGGACCCTAGTCGGCTCGCTTTTTAAATAGGGCGGTATTATATATCGAAGAGAATAGAAAAATAAAAAGGACGAAATTAAGTCGCTTTTTATTGCGGCGTAAATAAATAGGATTAACCTTAGTAATTATAATAATAATAGCCCGGAGGGGAGGACCGTATCCAATATAAAAGAGTCGTTTTAAATTATATTATATAATATAAGATAATTATTAGAACGGTAGTAAGTAAGGAATATAATTCAATATCGATCCGTTCGTATATAAATTCTATAATATATATTATATAATAATACTTATAATAATTTCGGAATATCGATATTACCGCTTAATATTCTACTATATAAGCATTTATACCGATTATTAACGTAGTACCTACTACGTCCGTATATAAATTATAAAGTATAAAATCGGTAAAAATCCCGTCGAATCGGACTTATATAATTAATATACTAAAACCTATTTTTATATACCGAATAGATTTTACCCGCGGGCAATATAAATTAATAAACGCGGGTATTCAGTAGCGGTATATAATAATTTACAATTAGATTTAAACAATTAAACTATTTATATATACCGAATAGGATTTACCCGCGGGCGCTATAAAACTAACGTATATATACTATATTAATTCGGGGTATACGTTTTTAAGATCCGAGGAAATTTAGTAATACGTATAAAAATAGATTATAGAGTTCGGTATCGTTAATTTTATAATATTTTCTAATATTTTAAAATAAATAATAATAATCCCCGTTTTAAGATATTCGAACTTAACGAAGAGGGGATCTAAGTACGAATATTTATTAAAATATTAGTAACCCTAATACGACGAATACGGGGATACTCTAATTATTATATAGATTCCGACGGGTAAATACCAATTTTTTATAAAGTTTAGATTTAAATTTATTTTAATATTAGATAAATTCGTTTACTTATATTAACGAAGCCTATAATTACGTATACAACGTTATAATAGCGCTATATAGAAAACTACGGTAATATTCTAATTATTCTAAGGATCTAATAAGTAAAATAATTTTTTCAAAGTCGAAATCCAAATCGCTTTTACTTTTTTACTCTTATATTTTTTAATATCGAACCGGCCTAACTATCGTTTATTCCTTAGCGCACTACCGGACCTATTATAGTAATTACGCTATTTACTCGTTTAATTATATAATTTGCCCTAATTAAAAATTAATTTATATTTATAATTATTAATTATTAGCCGAATAAATTAATATTACTACTATATCCTATTCGGTGAGGTTATATATATATTATAACTAATAAGTAGCCGTCGGAGAGGCTTATTAAAGCCGGGGACGACGGATTCGGGTTAGGATATTATTAATACTTCCCCGCCCAGTGAGTATAAAAACGAATTTTAACGTATTAACTATATAGGTTAGGACTAATAGAATATTTAATAATTTTTAATATTATACGTAGATTTATTAAGTATAATAAATATTATACTATTAAACGGATAAATATTATATATAATAAATTATTAAAGTTTAACGGTTAATAATTTATTAAGAGAATATATAATTAGGTTAAACGCAAATATAAATTTTATTCGTTTGAATATAATATTTATCGGTTAATTTAATACGTTTAATACTTTATATTTTAAAATAATTATCGGGTATTTTTTCTTAAAGTTATAAATACCTCGTTATATATTAAATAGGTAATAAAATCCACCTATTTATTATATATTACCGTCTACCGCCTTTATCTTCAATAACCCTATCTTATATAATATTATTATATATACCTAATATTATAACGTTCCTTACTTAAACCTACCCTATTAAAGATAAGGATTTAATTAATTCGTTTTATAATTAGACGGATATAAATTTAAATATAAGGATAAATAGTATAACGCTTACGTTGGGATTATATTAATACGGGTACGAAGTAGGGTAATATTTAATACCCTAATTACTTTCTATATTATACATTTAAAAGCCGCCTACACCCCGCTCTATAATTAAATTACTTTATATTCGTTATTTATATCGTTTTTATTTCTCCTAATTTGTATTATCCGCTTATTAAAACGTTAAATTTATATTACTACTTATAAAAAGCAACGGTAAATATTTTAATATATATTTTCTCACTTCCTATCTAAACGAATAGCGTTCTTCCGTCTAATTTATATTAAGGTTTAAAGCTACGTCTTTTATCGTTAATTTAATTAGACCTTCGGTAGGGAAATTTCCTTACTTCCTATCTAAACGAATAGTATTTTCCTATTTAATTTATACCGACGTTTAAAATTATATTTTTCGTCGCTAATTCGATTTAAACCTTTAATATAGAGTTATTATTAGCTTTGCGCACCCTTTAATAGAAGATATAATTTTTTAAATTATAGTAATTTAATAATATAATTTTTAAACCGACCCCCGAACCTTAATATACTTTAATTATTGCCGATAATTATAATACAATTATAATTCCTCTTTAATAAACCCTAACCGGCGCTTATACCCCGGCTTTTTCTTATTTACCTAATTTAATTAACTTAGCCGGCGGTTATACCCCGACTATATATCCTCCTTAATAAACCCTAATTGGCGCCGATAGAATATTAACGTTATTAATTAACGTATCCGGTACGGATATATACGATAATAGTAACGAAAATACTATTAAAACCTATATTACTCCCTTTACTAGTTCTCTTACCCCTAACGATAATTATAAATATAATAGCGAATAAGATTATATATATTAAAATATATAAACTCTTAAATTAAATTATATATAATTAATAAATATTTATAGGATATAATCGAACCGCCGTATAATATTCTTAATTAAAAGCCCGAAAATAAATTATAGGAAGAAGCCTGTTATAGCGCCTAAATACTCCCGTTCAAATTACTATATATATAATTTATAACGTCTATATTAATTCTTATTTTAAATATACCCCCTATAATCCGTAAATATTATATATATACTATTAAATAATTAGAAGTAATCGTACGCGCCGTAGGAACTATTAAATATAAGAAAGTATTATATAAGAAATAATATTTTAATATCTTCTACGCTAATTCTAATTAACCCAATGGTAAACCTTATTAATTCTACGTCTTATAATTCGAATTTACTATTTTCCTTTAATTTAATATATATTACGTTCCGTAAACGTATTTTTTTCGCGATATAATTTTACGATTATACGTTATAAATTTAGGTAAAGATACTATATTTTATTTTAATTTCCGCTGAAGTAGGCGAGACCGGTAGGAAAATATTTTATATTTTAAGCCGTTAAATAAAAAGGTTTAAATAATTAGTACCGATAAAAATTATTTTAATTTCCTACTTAATTCTATTTAATTAATAGATATAATAAAATACGTTATCGATTTTAATTACCCGGGCTATATATAAATAATCGAATATTTTAAGTAGGATATTAGTAAATATACTATTTATATAAATACTTTTTCAAAATTATATAATAATAGTATATACCTAAATTATTTAGTTACCCCTTATATAAATAATAGTATAATAGTCTTAGAATTTCCGAAGCTATTTATATTGAAGAACCGGGTATAGGTTTAAAGGAAGTAGCTTATAAATCCTCTATTAAAAGTATTAGCGGAGGAATTTATAAATAAATTAGTAAGATAATTTTTACTCTATCGATAAATTATTAATTAATTACTTATAAATATTACTCCGGCTATAGTAAATTTAAATAAACTTAAATTTAAACGTAAAAAGGTAATTTCTTTATCCGGTATATAAAAGCCTTTCGCCCTTCTCGCCGATAATCGTTTAATATATTACCGTATAATAGTTGGAACGGCTAATATATCCGATTTCGAATACTTTTAAATTTAGAAGGGGAAATTAATAAAAGAGTTAGAGATATTAATAAAAGAATTAAATTATATAAATAATAAATTATATATTTTAGAGCGTAGTAAAGGAAGTAAAGTAGAAGGCAATATATAATATAATTAATAATTTCTTTACCTTTAAAKGGACTAAGATTTTAGGGCTTTAATACTATACGATATATATAATCTTTATAATACGTTTAATTTACTATCGCAAATTTTTAATTACTATACTTAGGTTTTTAAATATTATATAATAATCGTAGGTAATCTTATATAATTATTAAATAGAAAAGGGTATAGTAAGCGAAGGAGTATAATTATCTACGGAAATAATTTATTTAGTACCTACTTTACGAATTGCTAAATTTTCCTCCGGTTAGAATAAAAAAACGGGACGAACGTTATTCGGAGCTATATTTCCTTATAAATCGAAATAGTATACTAAAGTCTTTTTATTCGTATTAGAATAAAGCGATACAACTTTTATCGGAGTAAAATTTATTTAATTAAATAGTAGGAACTTAAGGAATAATTTTAGGGTTAACGCCCGCCCGCCGGAATATAGAAATAGTAGCGTTCTATTTAGGCCGATTAAAGTCCTAATATATCCTAAGGTATAAGCGGATAAATAGTAGTATTATTATACTAATAAATATAAATACGGCGGAATATAATATAAATAATATAATATAAATTTATAGGGGTAGTTCGGGTACGTATAATTTAAGCCGCGATTACCTCCGCGGTAGATCCTACTTTTTAAATATAAATATTAGCGACTATTATTTAGAAGGCCGTTTTAATATTATAGAAAACTAGCGGGAATTCGTAGAAGTAGCCGCCGGCGCTAGTTTAGTAATAAGTAAAATACTAATTAAATTTCCTAAAGTTAATAAAGTTCGAAGAAATTTCGAAATTAGAAATTAATTAAATTTATAAGGAATTAATTTTATTTTAATAAAAGTACGTAGATAGGGATATCCTACGTACCCTACGCTTAAACGATAATTAATACAATTAATATAAGATAAATATATATTAAATACCCTATAAGCCCGCTAAATTTTAGAGGGTATTATCTATTTTTTTATACGTAAATAGGGGTATCCTATATACCCCACACTTAAACGACGATTAATACAATTAATATAAAATAATTATATACTAAATACCCTATAAACTTATTGGATTTTAAAGGGTATTTATTATATTAATTTTAATAACCCTATATTTATTCTAGCGATTGCGATTAATACGCCGGGCTATCCCGCCTAACTAATTATATAATAGAAGTAATAAACCTCCTCAATTTTTAAAATACTTAATATCCGCTTCTAAATCCTTTTTATTAAATTATTACTTACTTTCTCTTCCCCTTCTTATTATTATTAATAAACTCTTACTCCCTACTTTTTATAATAATTACCCTAATTCCTAACGCGTATATAATTTACGCGCGCTACCGCACTACTTATATTACTCTTAATAATAAAAAATTATAAATAGCCTAAGCCTTTTCCTAACTATCCGTTCGCTAACGAATTTTTTACTTTAATAGCGCCCATCTACCTCTTTACGTAACCTATACCTTAATTATTACATACAACGCTTATACTATAAGAGAGCGTACTATAGAAAACGAATATTATAAACTCTAACGCTAAATCGGCGCTTATACGTACTTTATTAATTATAAACTATTATTTTTATTATTATATCTTTCGCGTACCTATTTAACGTCTTTTCCTTTTTTTATTAAGCGTTTACAATAAACCCTATAATCTTTATAATAGAATAACCAATCGTTATATTTATAATTTACTAACCGATATAAAACCCTTCGCTATAGAAATATAGGCCCACTTAACGGATTAGGAATTATCTAACGTTAACGACGTTAATAAGGCAGCGGTAGCAGCCCGCTAGACCACGGTAACTAAAGCCGCCGGGGCGCTATAAACCGCCTATTCGAATTACTATTACAATTATAACCTTCCTATTTAAATAACCCTCCGTACTATTATAAATTAGTAATCTAATATATTAATTAAAGAAAGTTAGTATAAACCTTTAAAATATATACGCTTTACTTTAATAGACCCTATACCTCCTTTAATATTGGATACTACGGAGGCGGTCGATAATCCGGCCCCCGTAACCCCTATTATTTTTAAATTTACTATAATTAAAGAGATATTTCGCAATTTAATTAATAAACGCTTTAATTCCTTCGATATTCGTATATATTATTTGGAGGCGAATATATATAACGAATTATTAATTGCTCGTAACGTAAGGATTAAACGCTTCGATTCCTTCGATATTCGTATATATCGTTTGGAAGCGAATATACGTAACGAATTATTAATTACTCGCAATATAAAAATTAAACGCTTCAATTCTATCGATACTTATTTAAATCGTTTAGAAGTTAAATTGTCTATTACTAGGAATTTAATTAATATTATCTAAATAAATATAAATACCTTCGTTTCTACTTCTATTAATAAGTCTATAGAGGAGTATAAAGAAGGTAGTAACCTCCTATTAGAATTACGTAGAATATAATTAGTATACGGTAATAGCCGTTAATATAGAATTATTCGGTAATTTCTAAACCTAAGTAAATGCCTTAACGAATATTTCTATTAATAAGCCCGTAAAGGTCCAAATTCGGGTAAATAAATTAGGGTTAATTTCTATTAATAAGCCGGCGGAAGAGAATAACTATTAATGTCCGGGGATCGAATCCAAATATTTATTTTAATTATAGAATTCTATTTAATAATACCCTCTATTATTATCCATATCCTTTTTTAATAGAAGTAAATTTGTTTATAATCGTTTAAAATATAAATATTTATATTTTAAAATTATTTCGTACGTAAATATATTTAATATATATTAATTATAGTAATAACCCTTCTTCTATCATCGGTATAACCCGATTTCTATTACCTAATATTAAACGTATAATATTTATTTCTAATAATTAATTATTTATAGCCTGGTCCTCCTTTTTTAACCCGAATACCTTTTTACTTAATTAGTGCGAAAAGATTTAATACCCTAAACCCTCCCTAATTGAATCGTAGATCTTCGCTATAAATATTTATTAAATTTATACTTTTATAGGCCTTAAATTATCGGTAAATTTATAGGTAAAGGTACGTTCTTCTAATTATAGGGTTCTTTATTTCGTATTCTTAGGGTAAAATCGAATTACCGCCTATATAGTCCGCTTTATTAATCCCGCCCTTATATAATTAAAAAACGTTTATTAATTTGGGAAAGGAAGGATCTAATATATAACTAGTATTAAATTTATTAGCGATTAAAATTACTTATTTCCTACTACCTTGCTTATCCGCTTATTTATTACTTTATAGCCTAACTATATAGCGACGTAAAAATTAACCGCCTCCTACCTCCGGGCTTTACTATTATTTATATCGAAGAGGTAATATATAAATTTTTCGGCCTTTAGGAATTTTCGGGCGTTACTAACCGCGAAATACAATAATAGAAGTATTAATCCTTCGGAATCGTATATAATCCTATTATAAAAAAGCTCCTTTATCTTATTAAAATAGAACGGCGGTAAGTCCTTCCTCTCCGCTATAAATAATATAAATTCCGGGTATTTCTTATTTTAATTTATTAATTTCTACTATACGTCGGAATTAAATTAATATATAATAATATAAGTTAAAATATATAATTAAATTTTCCGTAGCTTCTTTAGCCGGTTTATATCTTCCTATATTACGTTTATTCTTTACGGGGCGGTTATATTATAATCGACGAATTATTCGTCCTATTATAAAATTTATATCTATACGCTTAAGGAATTTTAAATAGCTTTCTAGTATTTATAATATTCGTAGCGGATTAGAAAATTGGTAATTAGGAGTTAATTAAAAGCGTCGGTTTTAAACCGCTAGTATTATTAGTAGAATAATTCTAATAATTACTACCTAAAGCCGTAATGTATTATTATTTTAAATATATTTAAACCGGTATAGTAGTAATTATTTTTCCTACTACTATTTACGGCCGCCTCTACTTCTTCCGGCTATTTTTATATTTTATTAAAGAATAGTAATTATTCGTAAATAATTCTACTACTATAATAATATTGGAGCCTTCGTAAAGCTATAATTATAGCCACCGTTTCTACGAGCGAGATACGCGTTATTATATTTTAATAAATATATTCGAATAAAAGGTAGTAGCGGTTAATTTAAGCGCCGAGGAATTCGGCGATATCCCGCATTAGGATAATAAACCATAGTAATACTTCGTTTTACTGGGCATCGCTACTATTACTACGACTAGTACTAGCACGGCTATTACGAATACTACCACCGCTACTAACTAACCGATCCGCTATTATCCATATATTTATAATATAGTAGAATAATTTTAAAGAAACCTAATATTCCTCCTAAATATTATATAATATACGTTATATATCGTATAAATTATTAATTACCCTTATCTTTATCCGTATATACCCCTTTTTAAACGCTGCGATATTAATAGTAACCGTTTTATTATTATATTAGAATTGGGTAATATAGAGCTCGTTGAAAATAAGATCTTCGTATGTAAGTAAAGTAAATATATAGTAATTAGCGGCGTCGAACAACGCTTTAACGGTATTATATAACTAAGTATAAACGAGGCCGGCCTTTCGTTTGTAATTATTAAGGGTAATAATTATAATAATATTCCTATAATTAGAGATTATCGTTTAAGGGTAATATATTACCGTAAGTAATAGGCATTTATTAATTTTATTAAAGACTTCGTCCGTATAGCGAATTTCGTTTGAACTTAATACTTTTTCGAATTAAGGGCGTTTACCCCCCGCTATTTCGTATATTACGTAAATTGTAGCGGTATTTACGGCTTATTAGCGCCGGATTATAATATAGGATATAAAATAGTACGTATATTAAAAGTAAATATATATAGTATCTTCGCCTTTATTATAATTAATTATTTATTTACTAAGGTCTAAGTAAAATGTATTTACTTCGTAATAGGCGGGATCGAGCGCGTTATCGAACCTTTTCCGGATTTTTATAACGTAATTATAGAAAATACCTGATATTTCCTTTATAATCGTTGAAGGATAGTTGTAGTCGACCCTATAATTACTAAATATAAAAACAGTTTTTTCGTTCTTAATATTAAAGACTAATTATTAATTTTAAAAGACGTCGTATTTAATTAGGTTTTTAATTACGCCCAAATTAATATATTCCTAGATTGCCTCTTATAGTAGGTTAAAGAATTCTAATTGAATATAGTAAATATTTATCTACGTCTAATAATTATTATACGGGTCGGCGCTATCCTCTTCGTTATTATTATTACTACCGATAGCTTTTCGGCGGTTACCTTCCTTAGGCGTATATATAATAGCTACTACTATTCGTCTCGAAAGAATAAAGTATTATAAAATATTATTATCCTTAATAGAATTATAAATAATTAATATAAGGATGCAATTTAATTAGACAGTTAAATACTCCGATAGAATAATACTTTCTTATAATGGGCCGTTATTACCGAATTTGCGCTTCGGCGCTTACTCTTTTCGCGACCGCTTATAGGGGCCGGCGTTAAATTCGAAGGTAATAAGGTTATTACCGTCATTTATTTAAATATTACTATTTTCGTCCCGTACGTTACCGCTTTTATTACTACTTTATAATAATAGGGTATAACGATATATCTAGGGGAAGAATACGTAGAAAAGAGCGTATAATTATTTGTTAACTTAGGTTAAAGCGTAGTAAAGAATTATATATAATAAACGAGGCTTCTAGCGGCCCCGGTCTTCGATAGCGTTTGCCGCGGAGGGTAATAGTACGTCTATATTTATATAGACGTCGCTCTTAAAATTAAAATATACTTTATAATCGGGAATCTAATTAAAATTATTTTTAATTATTATAAGAGATTTAATAAATTTTAAAACCGAGTCGACGTTAAAGGAGATCGTAGACGGCTTCTAAGTAGTAGTAATTATATTATAGAAGTATTCGAAATAGAATTAGGAAGGGACGCCGCCCTCTTTCAACTTTTTAAACGTTTATTATAAATTAAATTTATTAAGGTATTACCGGCCTAGGAATTTGATACGTTCGCTCTTTAAAACCCTTAATAGTTTGGGGCCTGAGGGAACCGTAATTTGCAGCTCCTCTTCGGGCTAGTTATAATTTTTCCGTTATTCGGCTTTCGAACGCTATAAATTATTATTAGCGTAGTAATAGGGGTAAATATCTTTACCCTTCTATAGCCGCCTACCTAATAGTATTCTAATAATATTTTATAAATTGTAGTAGCCGATATTAACGCCGGGGTTTTTATATTTAAAATATATATATTCAGCGTTGTATTCCTATTCGTAGGATTCGAACGTGCAATTTGGTAACGTTTATAGTTTTGTAATAAACTTTATTACGACGTCGGCAAACGGTGGCGGTTATACTATTATACGTAGGCGTGGTAGTAGATTTTATACTTTAAGTAGTATATACGGCATTTAATATAAAAGGGCGCCATCGTTATAAATATTATTATTACCCGTTCTATATTAACCTTAATATATATTACCCTTCTTATTATTATTATTATTAATATAACCCGGAAGGTTAGTAGTAGTATTTTACTATTATTCGTCGATAGGATCCCTATTATTAAAGTACTACGGTTCTCGTAGTTTTCGTTAGGGTTCTTCTAATGGTATAGAGAAATTCGGTTATTTATAAATATTATTAGGTTAATTCGTACTCTTATATATTTAATTATCGATATAATCTTATTAATAAAAGAAATTTCTTATTCTACTTTTATTATAGAAAGCGTATACTTTTATTATATATTAAGTTTTTTTCTTCTTCTATTTAAAATTACTTATTTTCTTCTACCTCCTCTATTTTTATTAGAAGATTTACCCCTAAGCTATTCCCTAATAAATATATAGTAATTAGGGTATTTAGGTTATAAACGTCGTTATTAAAGTTATTACCGTCGCCGATATCGAAGAAATAATTATCGTAATCGGAATTATTATATTCGTTTTCGGAATAATTATTACTATTATATAGGATATAATTTTCGGCATTAGTAGGGGGTACTTCTGTATTTAGATTTATACTAATAATATTAGTTGCTAGGGGTTTTCTACCGCTATTACTATTTATAAATATATTTATTTTATTTATATAAAATAAGTTAGGGAATTATAAGAATAGTTCTTTTAGGACGTTTAGCGGCTAGGCTATTATTCTTACTACTATTATTAATAATATTATATATATTAATTAGGAATTAAATAGCGGAAAATATAATAGTTGAGGGAAGATAATTTAAGGGCGCAATATATTTATAGCCGGTACTTCGGGTATAACGTTTATATATAGGATAGGGCGTAACGAAAGGTCGACGTTAATATTAGTCCAAGCGTCGAAGGAATTTAATAGAGTAGGGGGCTAATATTATTCAAATATCGGATATATTAAT
The DNA here is from genome assembly GCA_009802275.1 of Neurospora sp. CHS-2018a. NCBI lineage: Eukaryota > Fungi > Ascomycota > Sordariomycetes > Sordariales > Sordariaceae > Neurospora > Neurospora sp. CHS-2018a. Next base: position 95,751 of record RAKG01000103.1, on the reverse strand, counting down.
ATTTATTATAGTAATTATTACTTTTCGGCTATATGCGGGATAGGGCGTAACGAAAGGTCGATAATATTAACCTAAGTATTAAAACTTAATAGAGCGGGGAATTAATATTGTATAAATATCGGACGTACTAATATTTATTGTAGTAATTATTATTTTTACTTCTCGGCCTTTTTTTTATCCTTATATTTTCGTAACGACCGGCGATTTTATTCTCTAATTTTTTCTTTCTTCTCTAGCGTTAAGAGGGGAAGACCGGGAGGTCTATTACGACCGCGCCCTTTCTTAGCCTACTTTATTATAAATATTTAAATAAAAGCGATAGAAAATCACTAAGAAATAATTGAAAATATATTTATTATTCTAAATAAGTAAAGAATAATATTATATCGTAGTAAAGAATAATAAAACTCTTAGGCATTAGGAAAAAGGGGTTTAAAATTTATATATATAAGGTTATATTTATAAGTCTTACTATAATCTATTAAATATAATTAATTACCGATTATAATACTAAATTTAAAAGATTCTTATACTATATTATTAACTAGCCCACCTCTATATTCAATAATTAATAATATTATAAATTAGAAGAAAAAACCTTTGCAAAAGATAAATAAATTATAATTATTATAGCCTCCGATATTTAGGTATATATAATAGTAATAAAATAGAAGAGCCGAAGGATAGTAGGTAATTAATAAGATATATTAAGGTAGCCAAACCTAGCCGTAGGATTAAAAAGTAGATATACTTAGAATTAATAGAAAAATAGAAATCTAATAGTAATCCCCAACCCAAACCTAACGTAGGAGTACCGCACGCTATAATAAATATTATTAATTTCTTAAATAGAACGGGCATTCCAATTATACGTTCGGAGGAACTTAATTACCGAAAAATATATAATATATATAGTAGTATCTACGTTAATAAAGTTCTTAATTATATATACTATATTTAAATCAATCCTAAACGCCTTATATTAATTTATTATAAATTCCGGTTTATTACCGATTTTTACCCGGAATTTACCTTTAAGAATAAAAACGAATTATATTTAACTTTTATCGGTATTTATAATAATAGTCTAATTAATATAGATAGTTATATTTTAATATTAAACGCCCTTAGCGATTAGGACTACGAACCCTTATAAGAAGAAGGTTCCGGACTAAGCTATAGAGGAAGGGGTTAATAATTAATACAATAATAATTTATATTATAGAAGATTACTTACTAAAGGGTTTAGTAATATTTAATTTAAATTAACCAAACGCTATCTCCTACTCTTCCGGATTATATATATTTACCGATTAGATTTCGCCGGCCAATATAAATAAAATCGTAACCGCCGCTATAATTAGAGCCGTTTATTATTATTACTATAGAACTACTATTATTCTATTTATTTAAATATTATTAAAGTCCTTTAGCAACGGTCCTTACTCTTAGCAATAATATATATACAATTATATTATAAAAGTTAACTAATTTTACGTAATTTCCGGCAGCGGATATTTTTTAGGTCTTTTTCTACTACGCCTTCTATTACACTTTATACTAATTATTAAAAGTTATAATTCGGCTATAGGCTCGGTCGGAGGAAGAGGAGAGTCGGGTATTTTTTATCTCTTAGAGGATTAAATATATTCGAGCGAATTTTAATCCCTCTTTCGAAATCGGAGTATTAAACCGTTAAATATAATTTAATTTAGGCGTAATATAAATTATATATAAATAGGCTCGGTCGGAGGAAGAGGAGAATTAAATATTTTTTATTTTTTAAAGGATTAAATATATTTGAACGAATTTCAGTCCTTCTTTCAAGATTAGAATATTAGACCGTTAGATATAGTTTAATTTAGACGTAACGTAAATTATATATAGGTAAGAATAATCGTAAACGTAGAAGTACGTTAAATAATACCCTATAATACGCTATATTTTTAAAGGATATTTAATATATTAAATTGTATTAAATTTAATTGCTTTAACTTCCCCTATACTTACCCCTTCCGCGGATTATATAATTAAATATAAGTATAACCGCTTTTAAATTCTTTACTAAATAGATTAATATAAAGGGGAAATATAGTTCTCTTTAATTTCGATTCGCGCTACTCTACTTCGACTAGCGAAGAAGATCCTGATATTTAATTACTTTAATAAATATCCTAATTCGCGGACGCTATTACTAAAACCGCGAAAATATTATAATAATTAGCTTCGACGTCTGAATTACCCCCTTCGGTCTCTAATTCTATTAAATAATCGAATTAATCTTTCGATTCGGAATATATTATTATACTTAATCCGCTAATCGAAATTAATAACGAACGCCGCTTTAGAACCTTTATTAACTATATTAACCAATACTAATAGAGCCTCTTAGGCGAAAAAATCTAAAGGATTATTATTTATAATAAAAAAAATATTTTATTATATACGTTCGTAAAGACTTTAAAAGGGGAATTCGCGTATATATTGTATATTTAAATAAAAATTATTACTTTTATTACCGGCATACCTAAAAATAACGAACCTATAATAGCGAAATTTAAAATTAAAAACGTTATTAGATAAAAAGTTTATATAGCCTCTTCGCTAATAAAATAGATTGAATATATATACTATATATTTATTTACTTTATTTATAAGAGGATTAATAAAATATATAATATTACGGAGGAATATAGGAATGAAAAGTATTATTAATCGCCCAAAATCGAACCGATTCCTAATTTTAAGCTTACGCCGCCTCCTTTTTCTATTAACTTCTGTAAATTCTATAAAGACTATATCGCGTATATTTATAAGAAAACTATATATTAGGATTTATACTAGTTCTATAATAGGATAATAATTTAGAATAATATTTAAATAGCTTTGAATATTTATAATCGGCTATTAGAAAATATATTTAACGGCGTTACGGATTTATAAATTATTCTACGTATTATTTTAATTAATAATATAAAGTAGTAGATTATTATCTATATCGAATTTATTAGGCTATTAATTAAATTTTTTAATAATATTATACTTAATAGGCGCCGGGTATATTTCGTTAAATATACCTTTTATTAGTTCGAATATAGTAAGATCTCGTATATTTTAATAATTATCGATAGGGAGGGTTTCGGTTACTAATTAATTAATAAATCTATATCGAAAATAAAACGGGTTATTAAGTACGTAATTTAGATTTATACCCTATATATAACTTTTATTTATATTTTTTTAAAAATACCATTCTTTAAATAATCGTTTTATACTCTAAATAATTATTTCACTTGTTAGTTCTTGAATAACTATAACCTAAAATCTATATTTTATTCCTCCGTAAGTAACTTCGCAACCGCTCTCCCCGTTTCCAACTATAATATAAAGTCCGTACCCTACTATTATATAAATAATTTTATAATTACTATTAATAATTTCGCTTAATACTTTACTTCCGTATTCGGCTTCCTTAAAGCCTTAATTAAATTATTATATTACGTATCCGAGACTATTAGGCCGCCTATCTTCTATAATACGCGTAATAATTATTTCTTTATTTTATACGGCTATTAATAAGATTACTAAACGGACCTAATATATCGAAGACAAATTTTATATACTAAAATTAAACTACTATAACGATTTAACAATTTAAAGTTACTAATAGCCCCAATTCGCAACGTCGTTCTCTATCCCTAATTTAAATACTTTTTAATATAATAATTTACCTACTCCTCTTTATAGGGTAATTATATTTCCTTTATTTACGAGATAATATCCTCCTATTTATTAAATTAATATTATAAAATAAATTAGGCGCACTTAAATTCCGCTACGTCCGAGGAATCGATTATATACTATTATATAAAGAATAGTATTACCCTCGTAGTGGTAATTTAATTTAGTAAGTGACTAAGAACGAATTTAGCTCTAATAATTAGGGAATTTTCTCGCTTTAACGATTTAAAATCTTTGAAATCTTTATTATTATATTATTCTTATATTTCGTAATTAGACGAGGATAAGAAATCACGTACCCAATCTTTTTCGATATAATTAAGGACGTTACTATTAAAGTACTATAAGTAGCGCTATTATTAAATATTAAGAAAAGTTATATTAAAAATATTAATAAGTTAGGGGTCGCTATTAATTATAATAAGTTAGGGGTGGGGGATTTTAAAGTCGTTAGCCGTACTTTTAATACACTTAGCGAAGAAAGTAAACTTATCCTCCCTCTTATTATTAAGGAGTGTTTAAAAGACTAGTAGTAAAGTCTTTTCTAATATAACGATTATACTTTATACGAGGGGGAAGTTCTAATAATTAATTTTATACGTTATACTAATTAATAAAATATATAGGAATTTACTCTATATATTACGCTAGAGGTTATTAATTTAAAACGCGTAATATAATATAAATATATTACTATTATTTTCTTCCGGAAAATAATTTTAAAATATAATAATATTACTTTAATAATCTTCCTCTAATATTTTAAGGAAGGTTTAAATATTATTATTATATTAAACGTTAGGGAGTAAAATATTAAAATCAAAAATAAAATCGGATAAATTACCCTTATAAAATAAAAAAGCATTAAGTATAGGAGGAAGGGACGTAGGAATAAATTCGTCTTTACTAAATTCGTTAGAATTAAAATCGGGCGTAGGAAGAAAAGACGTAGGAATAAATTCGTCTTTATTAAATTCGTTAGAATTAGAATCGTTATAAAGGTCGATAAAGGGCGGGGGTATTTTAAAAGTATCTTTATCTTTTTATAGGTTTTCTTTCCCTTATTATTCGGCCGCCTTTTATTATTCGGCTGCCTCCTATTATTCGGCCGCCTCTTATTATTCGGCCTCTTCTTATTATTCGGCCTCCTCTTATTATTTAGCTTTTTCCTATTATTTAACCTCTTCTTATTATTCGACCGCTTCTTATTATTCGATTTCCCTTTATTATTCGGCCGCCTCCTATTATTCGGCCTCCTCCTATTATTCGGCCTCTTCCTATTATTTAGCTTCTTCTTATTATTCGACCGCCTCCTATTATTCGATTTCCTCCTATTATTCGGCCGCCTCCCATTATTTGGCTACTTCCTATTATTCGGCTACTTCTTATTATTTAGCCTCTTCCTATTATTTAATTTTCTTCTTTTATTTAACCTCCCCCTATTATTCGACTTCCTTTTATTATTCGGCCGTTTCTTATTATTCGACCTCCTCCTATTATTCGACCTCTTCCTATTATTCGACCCCCTTTTCTTATTCGACTTCTTCTTATTATTCGATTTCCCGCTTTTATCCGACTTTTTCTTCTTATTATTCCTTATCGTTAATATCGTTATTAATACTTTTTAAAAATTGAAATTCTAAATATTCGGTAAGTTCTAATATTTTATATACTATATAGTACTTAATTTCTATATAATTAAATATTTCGTTTCGTTCTTAAATTTATACCTCCGCCGAACCTAATATCTCTTTGGCTAAACCCCTTACTTCGTTTAAAATTTACTATAATAATTATATTACAAAAATTAATTAATTTTATATATTCTATAATAATAGACGTTTTTTAAATTTTTTTCTACTATGCTTTATACTAATTATTAAAAGTTATAATTCGGCTATAGGTTCGGTCGGAAAAAGAAGAGAATTAGGTATATTTTATTTTTTAAAAGGAATTTATACTTCTACCGAACCTAATATCTTTTTAATTAAACCCTTTACTTTATTTAAAATTTATTATAATAATTATATTACGAAAATTAATTAGTTTTACGTATTCTACAGTAGCGGATATTTTTTAAGTCTTCTTCTACTACGCTTTACGCTAGTAGTTAAAGGTTATAGTTCGGCTGTAGGTTCGGTCGGAGGAAGAGGAGAATCGGGCATTTTTTATTTCTTAGAGGATTGAATATATTCGAGCGAGTTTTGGTCCTTCTTTCGAAGTCGGGGTATTAAACGGTTAAATATAATTTAATTTCCTTTATAATTCGGGGTTAATTCGGTTAATATATTATTATTAAAATAATTAATATTATTATTACGTTATTAGAAAGGAATATTATTAAATAACCTTTAAGAATAAATAGATAAAAGCCGTCTACGTTACGTATTTAATAATTAACTTAATAAACGAATCCGGCCCGGTTGTATCGATTTATATTAATTGCTTATTTATAATATTATTTATAATTTTATTCTATATTATATTATTAAAAAAACGTTATAGGAGAATCCTAATAATTTATTCTACGTTATAGCGTTTTTTTATATTTTAATATACGTAATTTTAATTAAATTATATTAATATAAATGTTATTTGAATATTATTTATAATAGAATATTAATAGGGTAATAGCGAAGTAGTAGACTTTTAATAGTTTTTAATATTACGTACCTTTAGGCGAATACGAACCCGAACCCTTATAATTAGAGAAGTAATAATATATATAAGGTAGTCCTAACCCTTATAATTATAAAAGTAATAATATATATAAAGTAGTCCTAACCTTTATAATTATAAAAGTAATAATATATATAAGGTAGTCCTAACTTTTATAATTATAAAAGTAATAATATATATAGGGTAGTCCTAACCCTTATAATTATAGAAGTAATAATATATATAGAGTAGTCCTAACCCTTATAATTATAAAAGTAATAATATATATAGAGTAGTCCTAACCCTTATAATTATAAAAGCAATAATATATATAAGGTAATCCTAATCTTTATAATTATAAAAGTAATAATATATATAGGGTAGTCTTAACCTTTATAATTATAGAAGTAATAATATATATAGAGTAGTCCTAACCCTTACAATTATATAAGTAATATATATAGGGTAGTCCTAACCCTTATAACTATTAAAATAATAATACAATTATAGAAGTAATAATATATATAAAATAGTCCTAACCCTTATAATTATAGAAGTAATAATATATATAGAGTAGTCCTAACCCTTATAACTACCGGCAATTTAATTGGCTAATCCGCCCGGTTGTATTAATTTATATCGGTCGCCTATTTACAATACTGCTTGCAACTTTAATTTACGTTACATTAATTAATAAATAATATAGAGGAATTATACGAATCTTCTCTATCTTATTAATTTTTTTTTATTCCGGTATACGCAATTTTGATAGTTATAATTTTATTTCAGTTTTAAAGTACTTTAAAGCAATCTTAACCCTTATAACTAATTTAATTAGCTATTATCCGCCCGGTCGCATCGATTTATATCGGTCGCCTATTTACAATATTATTTACAACCTTAATTTATACTATATTAATTAATAAATAATATAGGGGAATTGCGCAAATCTTCTTTATTTTATAGATTTTTTTTTATTCCGGTATATATAATTTTAATAGTTTTATTTTAATTTTAAGGTATTTTGCGATAGAATATCGTAGTTAGCAAATATAAAAGTAGGGTAGGGATTCGGGTCCTTTAATAAGATTGTAACTTACTAGGTAGGGACTAATGGGATTGTAGCTCACCGGGTAGGAACTAATAGGATTAAAATATTACAAAATACTAAGCCCGTTCCGAATATCCAAAATCCAAGTCGTAATGGCCAAATGGCTTACTAATACTAATAAAATAGAAGGGAAGGATAAATAGTAAATAAAAATAGGGAGGGTTATTATTAGCTCCGTTATTCTAACCCTAATTCTATTAAAGCTTACTAGGCTATTATTAAAGGCTTTAACCCGTTATTCCGGCTTCGTCGAATATCCGGGTTATATATTAATTATAAGAATAGAGGTAATTTTTTACTAGCTGCGAAATTATTAATATTAAGTAGCTAACGATTATAGCGGAAAGAGAAGTATTATTGAGGGGCCGGATCTTTTTAATTAAATAGTTATAAAAAAAGAGAATAGTTAAATTCTTCTTATTATTTTAGTACGAAATCGTCTCTAATTATTAATTTATAACAAGATTAGAAACTTTTAATCTAATTTTAATAATAGGGCTAATTATTCGTTCGATATAATTCCTATCTTCGTTTCAACTCCGGGCGTCTCTATAATAGTAATAAATATCTTTTCATCTATTATATAAATTTTCTAACGGATACGATACTTATTATAGTACTTTTTAAAAATTTCGGGCTATTAGTTTATAGACGCTAAATTTACAATCCTATTAAAAAAGGCCTATTCGAATTTATTCTATTCGTTTAAGTTATTACTTTAGCGAGAAATAATAAAGTAGCTTAGGCCTATATAATGGGCTTGTTTAAAAATCTCCGGCTATTAGCCTATAAATGCTAAATCTATAGTCCTATTAAAGAAGGTTTATTCGAATTTATTCTGCTCGTCTAAGTTACTACCTTAGCGAGAAGTAATAAAGTAGCTTAGGCTTATATAATAAATTTATTTAAAAATCTCCGGCTATTAGCCTATAAACGTTAAATTTATAGTCCTATTAAAGAAGGTTTATTCGAATTTATTCTACTCGTTTAAATTACTACTTTAGCGAGAAATAATAAAGTAGCCCAAGCCTATACGATAGGCCTATTTAAAAATTTGCGGCTATTAGCCTATAGACGCTAAATCCGTAATCCTATTAAAGAAAGCCTATTTAAATTTATTCTACTCGTTTAGGTTATTATTTTAGCGAGAAGTAATAACCGATAATACTTTAAAGAGGATACGATATATAAATATAATTTTACGGCCTTATATAGTAGTTGAGCTTCGTATTATTATATTAATTAATAATATATTACGACGAGGTCCGATTAAAAAGAAGGAATAAGAAAGAAAATTAGTATTATAGTACTAGTAGGTACTATATTTAATCGGGTACTATATAGTATTAGATCTATACGTATACCTTATTATATACCTTATTATATAGCTTATTTAAGTTATATTTATATAGCAACCTATTTAAAGCGGTCGGACCCGGTAAAATACGCCTACTCTTTATAAGGCGCTTATACTTCTATTATAATTTCTATTATAAACGCCTTCGTTACGAATTCAATCTACTCTTACCCTATATAAAATATAGGTCTCTACGAATAAAGTAAAAGGAAGTTTATAATTATTTTGAATATTTTTAGGCTTAGTAATAAATTTTATATACGAGTTGCCTTTTCTTTCCCAAACTCTTTCTTTAATAATTAAATAATAAAAAATCGTATAAATAAGGAAAGATATTGTTGAGGATAGTCTTTTCGGAGCCTTTTTAATAATAATTTTTTTTTAACGCTTAGACTACTCCTTTATAGAAATCTAAATTCAAAGGGATTATTTTATCGATAATAAAATTTCTATCTTTTGGATACTATCCGTTTTAAAGGCCAATATAATTTATATAAACTCAAAAAACATATGTAGAGGATGGCTTTGACGAGACGGTTCTAATGGTACTACTCTTATAATGTACGGACCATCCGTTATTACAATGCAACCTCGAAGGGGTAGAGTTAATTTTTCTCTTTTTTCTATTTTTTATTTTTTATTTAACTACCCTTTAGAATTACTATAATAAGATTAATACCGTTAGATAGGCCTTTTCTTACTCTATATTATTCTATTTATTATATATTTCTTTTTACTATTCTTATATTTTTATATTTAATAAACTACTGTTTTATCCTTTATCTTTCTAATTTGAAGGCTTTGTATCTTGGTCAATATTTATTGTATAAAAAAGTAAGATTACTATTAGAACCGGAAGATGAAATACTATATAATTCTATATTTTTATATTTTTACTATTTTTTATTAATTTATAATATTAAAAAAGGGTTTTATTAGGTAACGGCGGAAAAGTTTAAAGTTGGCTTAGACCTATTACTATAGAAACGGGTAATATAGGGTAGGGTAGGGTAGTTTCGGAGGCCTAGCGGGGTTTAATTAAAATTATTCTATCGGCCTTTAATTATTTCCTCCTTTTTATTCTTTAGCTTTATTAATTTATTTAAATCGATATTTTTTAATATAGCTTTAATTAGCGCTTATATTTATACTATAATAATTAGGAGAAAAAGGAAGGAAAGTTAGGAGGAGAGTAAGTATTAAAATAGCCCTACCTTTCCCGGATATATTACGCCGGCCCGTTCTATATCTCTGTTCCGAATTAAAATTATAATTCCAATAGTTAGTAATAATTTAAATTATATTAAATAAACCTCCTACTTATATATTTTTAACTAAAATTCTTTCTATAAGAATATTCCGGAGTAGTTTAATTCTAATAGTTTTATTAGGTTGAATACAACGATATTATATTTACGGAGTAATTATACGAAACCGTAAATTAATATTATAAAGTTAGAATTTAAAAGGTTATAATAGAAATAATATATATAGTATATTTACCTTAACGAACACTTTATTCTACTCTCTTAACGTTATAATCTTTCTTAAATATTCCTACTTTCTATAATAACAGAATTATCTAATCTCGGGCTATTAATAAAGGTTTATAAAATTAGTGAATATATATACGTAAATTAACGAATTAATTAAATTGAATTACTTAGACCGTTATAATAATAGGGATAAGAATGCGAAAGAGAAGTTAATATTATTATTTCTATATAAAATAATACGAAAAACCTATAAATAACGGTTATTACCCTAAATTAATAATATTCCTAATACTTTCCTACTTATATTTATTAATAGTAGTAATCTCTACTTTCAAACTTTATTTATATATTCTCCTCTACTATTAATTCTTCTAAACTCGGCTTTTTATTAAATATAAATCTATACCTAACCTTTTATTCCGGGGTATTTCGACCTAATACCCAACCCTACTCCCCTAATAATTTTAATATTTTATATACTATTTTATACTACGGTTGGATAACCTCTTACCAATTTTACGGGAGGGGCTAATCTTACGTCCGGTTGCGAAATAGATAAAATATACTATATATTTTAAATAAATATTATATTCCCGATTCGGACGCCGTTTTAATATTATTAAAAATATATTATATATTATATAAATCTAGGACGCGGATCTCCGGAATATTAGTATTATGATATTTATAAACTACGTCGATATAAGCGTTCTATAAATACAGGTATTAAATAATATAGCCGAAGATATAGAGCTCGAGGTAGTTTTATATAATATTTCTATTAAGTTCGGGAAAGGGGAATTTAACGATCTTCGCGGGGTTAATTAAAGAATATAATTATTTATATAGTAAATATATAATATAGGGTTTAATATTGAAGAAAACGACTTTAAATTTACTAGGGCGTTCTCTTACCTCTTATAGGAATTATTTATTAATTTACTTATTATAATCGTTATTATTAGGGGGCGAAAACGTTTCGATAGGCGTAGGGTCGGGGATAAATTGAAGGAGGAGTAAATTATAGACTTAATAGCGTATAACGCTTATATATAATTCAATTATATTACTTTAAACCTAATTAAATAGGATTTTAAACGGGACGTCGGACGAATATATAAAGGGGGTAAGGTTTAGACTTTAAAGTATTTTAATTATAATAAAGGTTAATTACTACTTATAATATAATAAGAATAAGAGGGATAGTAGGTTAAATTAGGTTGGAGAGCGAAATATAGAACGAGAATAAGGAGTAGAAAGGTAAATTATAAATAATAGGTCGGTTAGAGGAATATATTTATAATTGGAAGTTTTAAATAAATTAAAAGAAATAAAAGGAGAGAGTTAATATTTAGTATCTACCGCTACTCCTAATTATAATAGGGGTATTAGGTTAATTATTATTTATAATATAATAAAAATAAGAGGGATAGTAAATCCGAGAGTAAAAGCGAGGTAATAACGTAATAAAACCGAGAGGGACGGTAGATTAAATTAAAGAACGAGAGATAGAGTAAAAATAAGGAGTGGAAAGGTAAATTATAAATAATAAATCGATTAAAAGGGTATATTTATAATTAGAAATTTTAAATAAATTAAAGGAAATAAGAGGAGAAAGTTAATATTTAATATTTACTGTTATTCCTAATCGCGATAGGGGCACTAGGTTAATTACTATTTATAATATAATAAGAATAAGAGGGACGGTAGGTTAAATTAGGTTAGAGAGCGAAATATAGAGCGAAAATAAGGAGCGGAAAGGTAAGTTGTAAATAATAAGTCGGTTAGAGGGGTATATTTATAATTAGAAGTCTTAAATAAATTAAAGGAAGTAAAAGGAGAGAATTAATATTTAGTATTTATTATTTATTATTCCTAATTATAATAGGGGTATTAGGTTAATTACTATTTATAATATAATTAGAAGGAGAGGGATAGTAAATTTGAGAGTAAAAGCGAAGTAATAATATAATAAAATTGAGAGGGATAGTAGGTTAGGTTAAAGAATAAAATATAGAAGGGGAATAAAGAATTAAAAAATAAATTTATATTATAAATAACGGGTTAATTAGAGGGGTATATTTATTCGAAGTCTTAAATAAATTGAAGGAGGGAAGAGGAAAGAGAGTAAGAGAGTTTAAAAATAAGAAAAGGAGTAATTTATATACGGGAGGGAGTATAGGAAGGCGTATAGGTTAGGGGGAAAAGGGGGAGTTAAACCGCTAGGCCGTTAAGGTTCTTATTATTCTAAGTATAAATACTAATATACTTTATTTATTTAGTTAATAATAATTATATAATCCCTTTTCTAATAGCCTAGCGATTATAAGTTTGTATTTTAGATCGAATTTATAAATAATATTATAAGAACTATTTTATCCGCCCGTATCTTCCTCCTCCTCTTCCCTTTTTTATTACTATTATAAATTTTACGCCTACGCCTCTAGGCCGTAAATTCTTATCTACTATTAAATTACTATTATAAGCCTTCTACCTCTATTTACTATTAAATCGCCGTTTAATTCTAACCCTTTCAACTACTATTGGATTGCTATTTAATTAAAAATTTTCTATCTACTATTAAATCGCCTTTACTTTCTATTATACTTATACCCTTTACCCCCTAAACTATTAATTTTTATTTACTATTAAATCGCCCTTACCTTCTATTACGCCTATACCTTCTACCCCCTAGGCTATTACCTAATTTTTATCTACTATTAATTTCTATTTACTATAGTTCTAAATATTAATTATATTACCCCTCCCTTATAAGTATGTATAAACAATATATATTCTATTACCGTAGGCCTTCCTTTCGATCCTTACCTACGTATAACCTATATATACTATTTCACTATAGGGGTTCCTTTAAATTATTCCTAATAGTAAGTATTTTTATAATTATATCTATTATTATTATTAACCTATATTATAGTGCTATACGCCTCCCTCCGTACGTATTTTATACCTTTACCTTCGTTAAGAATATTGCGGGCGCCGAAAAACTCGAGGACGAAGCCCTTTACCGGCTTACTAGCGAATTTTTATATTTTATATTATATAAATATATTCTAACTATATTTTATATTACTTCCCTTATTAATATTCGTTCTATTATAGGTAGTATTAGTATTACTACTACTATTTATAACCGGACTTCTAATATTAATATTATCGATTTACCCTATAATATAATACCCTTCGGAATATAATTATAGTATAATTATACTTCCTAAGTATTTAATAAAAGGGACGACCCCAACTTTAACTTCTAATTTACTATTATAAACGCAGCTTAAATATTATAATAAACCTATTCTACTTACTATATAGACTATTCTAACCTTTTAGGTAACCCTAATCCCTATTATATAATAGAGTAGGATATTAATAAATTAGTTAATAAAGGTTAGTACGCCCCTACCGATCGCACTCGTTTAAATACTATATCTCCTATACCCCCTTATAAGGATATAGACGGATATAATAATATTCCTAACTCCCCCAATACCCCTAAGGGATTAAATACTCCTACTTTAATTCCGGACGCTACTACTATTTGTAGACTTAAATATATTTATATTAATTTAGCCCGTTTAGAGAAGAAAATCGATAAAATAACTACTACTATTATTCGTAGAAACGAGAAGTTCGACGGAATAAATACTACTATCGCTTATTTAAATAATAAAATCGATAGGATAAGTATTAATATAGGGAAGAGGTTTAATAGAACGATTAAAAGATTAAAAGGCATATTTAACGATATAGGTACTAACGTTACTTTACGCCTCGTTATTCTATAGAATATAGTAATTATATTTTCGGCTATTACTACCCTATTAACTCCGTTTAATTTTATTAATAAGGACGAAGAGGATTAATAATAGCGATTCGATTAATAAGGATTGATTTGAAATTATAAGTTAATAAGCGCTACGGTAGTACGTAAGGGTCTTTATAGGGCTAACCTAAGTTTGTATTAACGCTTTTCTATAATTATATATATTTATAGAAATAATTTTTTAGTTTAATTAATTATTTTTAATAATAAAATAGGGATACTACTTTATAATAGCTAATTTTCAATTTTATTCTTCTATTTTCCTTATATAGAATATTGCGGTCTATTTCTTTAGCTATACTTCGTTATATAGAATTCTTACCTCGATTTTTCTTATAATTTGAACAATATAACCCAATTAGTATTAATTCCCCTAATTTATATGTACCCGCTAAAGTAGGCGCTTTAAATATTAAATTTTAAGTATTTATTAAATAATTCCCTTAACCTATTAAAATTATATAAGAAGATACTTAAGGTATTTATATTAAAATCGAATATAAAAGGTATCCCCTACGTAAATAATATATTAATATAATTATATAATAATACTATTTCGCCCGTTATATACTTCTATAAAGATTATTAATTAGATTATCTCCTACCCGTTCGCTAATATATTTATAATTACTTTTAAACCTAGAAGTAGGCCTAAGGGTAATAAAATAATACTACGAGCCGATATAGAGGATAAGGCCCTAGGATCGCCGCCTAAGAAATAATTATTATTTATTAATATATTTATAATTATCCTTAGGTTTAGAGGTAGGTTTAAAGGTAATAAAATAATACTACGAACTAACGTAGAGAACGAAGCCTTAGGATCGCTACCCGAGAAATAATTATTACCCGTTAATATATTTAAAATAGTCTTCCCCTGGGCGGAGCCAAATCCCAGGTGAGACAGTGAAACGCCTACGAATCCACATCTCTGAAAGAAACCCACTTTTTCCGCCCACTCCCGTCGCAGCTCTTAAAAAAGCCACTTTTCGTCTTGCAATTGAAGTTTCTCTTTAACTAAAGGGTGTATCGTCGTGCAACTAGCTGCAAAATGTTCGCCAGTCTTTTCTGATTATTTTGGTACCTTTTGTACGTAGATGCATTAATTTATCGTTGAGAAACCTCGCTTTCATTGAAAAGATTTAGTTATTTTGGGAACTTTATTGCTCTTATTGCTCCTAATGTCTTTTTATTGCTCCTAATGTCTTTTCATTACTCCCAATGTCTCTTTATTGCTCCTATTGCTCCCTATTGCTCCTATTGCTCCCAATATTTCCCAATGTCTCCTATTACTCTCAAATTTAGTTATTTAGAGGATTTGGTCATTGAAAAGACTTGGTTATTTTAGGGGACTTGGTTATTTGGAGGCCGTAGTCCTTATTGCTTCTAATCTTTAGGGTTAGGGGTTTTAGTTATTAAAAAGATTTAGTTATTTTAGGGACTTGGTTATTTTGGGGATTTGGTCATTTTGGGGACTTGGTTATTTTGGGGACTTGGTTATTTGGGGATTTGGTTATTTGTAGCGACGGTCGTATTTGGACTAAAAAATTACCTTTCCGATTGATTTTCTCAATAACCAGACTACTGCATAGGTTGCAGAGAGTATTAAAATGACCGCGAAATTCAGGCGAACATTTTGCACTTAGTTACACTTTGATGCATCCTCTGGTTAAGGAGGAATTTCAATTGCAATGTCGTTTCGTGGGAAATCCAGTACTGTTTGCGTTGCTATTGAGATTGTGTCCCGATGATTTTCTAATTGGGTATAGAGTGGGACCCTGGCTCTGTAATTAATTGTATTCTGGCCCATTATAAATAGAACCGCCGCTCCTTCTAGTTTCGTCGCTTCGGTGGGCCTACGGACTACGACCTTTGGTGTGGAATTCTATGGCACCTTTGGTGGGCCCAGCCCGAAGCGCCTCTACGGTGGAAGGATGGGCGTTTTAATAATTACCCCTAAGCTTAGAAGTAAGTTTAAGGGTAATAAAATAATACTACGAACTAATATAGAGGATAAAGCTTTAAGATCGCCGCCCGAGAAATAATTATCGTTTAAAAGTAACGAATTATAATAAGCCGATTAAATTAATTTAGAAAATACCTTCGAATAATTTAATATCCTTAAAAAGGAATAAGGAGGTAATATTTAAATTACCCCTACTATAAATTAATACGTCCTAAAATAGCTATTTAAAAACCTTTTAAATTCCGCCGGGAACTTAATACTTTTAATAATTCTAATCGCCAATTCGTTTATAATTTACCTATTTATATTAATAATATTTATTTTAAAGTTGTTTACGCCGCCGGCGGTAGTAAACTGTAAATTAGTATTTAATTCTAATAGATTAATATTAAATAATTCGAACGATTATATCCTTCTATTTAATAGTTCTTCTATTAAAACGTACTTATTTCGTATACGGGTTCAATTAAAGTCCTTTACGCCGGCTCTTTTAAATCTTCTTTACGATTATACCCTATTATTTAAATATAAACCGGTAACTTTCGAATAATTTCGTTTAAAAAATACTATATTTACCTCTTACGGTTTATAACTTCGTTTACCCACTACCTCCTACAAATAACCTAACTTATATTGTAATCGATTATAGTAATTCTAAAATTAAATATAATAATAATAAATATTAAGCGACCTATTTTTAAACGATTAAATTTGAGGTAAAGTATTTAAGAGAGTACGTAAGATAGTTTATTAATCCGAATAATAAGTTTTAGAAATTAGATAAATTTATTAGGTAATTAAAGAAGCCGAATAATAAATTAAATAGCGGGCCCGGGACGATGAAAGATTATAATATAATTATATATTATAAACCGAGCGATAAAGATATAAAGCCTTTAATAGGGCCTTAAAATAAATTTAAATTGAAGGAATTAAATAAATTCGGCGGAAAGTTAATAAAATTGAATAATAAGAGTATTCGGCCCAAAATAAAATTTAGTAGGAAGCCGACGAAGCCGAAAAATAAAAGTATTAAGCCCGAAACGAAGAGATTAAAAGACGTCGCTAAATAGTTTAAATAAACGAAGTCGAGAAAATAAGGGCTCGATATGCGGAATTCGCCCTATTTATATATAGGTTTAATATAAAAATAATAGTAGAAAAGGAGGCGAGGGTAGTTAAAGTAGAAGTTGGATATAAGGAATAGATTGTATAAATATATAAATAGTAAAAATATATTGAATTAGAATATAAAAGGGAATAGTATTTATTTTACTATCGGTTAGGGTTATTTTATTAAATATAATATAAAAAGATAGTAGGTAGAAGTTTAAATTTATATACCCGTTTATATAGGGGAAAGGATAGTTTCGTTACCTATAGATATATTTAGACTAATATCGAGGGAACGTTATAATTATTTAATAAATTTAAATAAATTTCTTTTTGCGGAAGTATTACTAATTTATTAGTCTAGGGTATATAGAATTATTAATTTATAGTTTATCGATTTGTAAAGGTTATATTGTAAATTTATTATTATAGTTAGAACTACTAGTAATTAAAACTAAGGACTATAAATACCTTAGAAAAATAATATATACTATTAAAAAGTAATTATATAATCCCTATTACTATTCCTTCCTATCGATCCTTTCTACTTATTACCTAATATAGCCCTCGCCGCTACCTCCGCCGTTTATACCCTATATTATAATAATAGCTCTTCTAGCCTCAGCTTTTTATAAAATATTACTTTATCCTTAATCGTTATATTTAATATATTTACCCTTATTACCTACTTCTAATTTATTAATATTTTAAATATTTTATATGCTACTATATATTTAGGTTTTATTACTTTATTTTAATCCGGTAGTAAAGGGCCCCTCTTCTTCGCCTTAAATAAATAAAATAAATAAAAGGTTACTAATAATCTTTTTATTTACGAATTAAGCGTATAGGTAATATTTTTAAAAATATATTATATGTTATATAAATCGGGGACGTAGACTTCTTCGGTTTCGGCGGTATAATAGTTATAGAGTATTTCGATATAAGTATTCCGTAGGCCCGGGATTTATATAATTTAATTAAGGATATATAGTTTAAAGTAATTGTATATAGTAATTCGGTTGAATTAAAGAGGTTTAAATATAAAATCTTTTTATTTACCCGAATTTTAGAAATTTATATTATATAGTTAGCGTATAACGAAGGCGAAGAATTTAATTTTAGTAGTAGGGAGGTAGATTTTAATAGGTTTTCTTCCGCTTATTATAATAGAGGCGGTAGGGTTTTAATAGTAGTAATTATTATTAAGGGAGGAGGAACCTTTAATAGACTTAGGCTCTAGGTTAAAGCGATATTAGAAGTATATAGAATTAAAAATAAGGAATTATTTATAAATATAGAAAATTTTATATTAGCGGCGCTCGGCGCCGACGTAGATATCAATTAGGGGGCTATTAAATTAGTCCGGGTTAATTCTATATAAATATAATTAATAAATAATTTCTTCTTTCGTTAAGAGGGGAAGGAGAGAGGAATATTACTAACGTATTAAGAGGAAGGTTTAGGAATTTAGGATTAACCGTCGGGCTTAAGCGAAAAATAAATATTTTAATTTTAACGAAAATTAATTATTAGTAATACTACAATAAGAATAAGCGGGGTAGCAAATTAGAGAATAAGAGTGAAAATAAGGAGTAGAAAAGTAAATTATAAATAATAGAGCGGTAGGAGGGGTATATTTATAATTAGAGGGCTCGGAAGAATTGAAGGGGGAAAGAGGAGAGGGAAATAAAATTTAAATATAAAAAAGATATATATAGAAGGCGTTCGGTAAGGCTTTTCTAATATTTAGGGTATATTTAGCCGTATATAAAATAGTAATTAGTAATTTAATTAGGGGGGGGAATATAAAGGTAAAGTTAGATTATAAATAATAGAGCGGTAGGAGGGGGATATTTATAATTATATAGGAGGGTTTAGATAAATTAAAGGAGGAAGGAAGAGAGGGAAATAAAATTTGAATATAAGAAAGGGAGAAATATATATATGGGGGGGAATTTAGTAAGGCTTATTATTTAATATTTAGAATGTATTTAGCCGTATACGAAATAGTAATTAATAATTCGATTAGGGGGGAATATAAAAGTAAAGCTAGTGCCCGCGGCTAAATTATAAGGTATATAAAATTTATAGAATTTATTTCTTTATTATAATATATTTAAAAGTATTATTACTATATTATTACTATAATAATTCTACTTTGTTTTAGTATTTAAATAATTATTTGCGAGACCCGTCGGTTCTACGCGCTTCCTAAACTACTATATATAATCCGACCTATTTATTTATATAAATTATTACCCTATATTACTTAAGGAACGCTATAAATATTTGAAAACTACCCTATTTAAGTAATAACGTTCTATAGTTTTCTACCTCCTTATAAATATAAAGGGTAGTAAGGCCTTAGTATAAAAATCTTAATATAATTATTAATAGTTTAGGTATAACTAATACTATCTCTCCTTATAATAATTACTAGCCTATATAGCTATAACCTATTATAACCTAATATCGCCGTAAATAGAAATTATTATAGAAGCGTATTTACAGCTATTAATACGCGGTATTTCTAAGCTAATTTTCAATTCCTTTAGGTTATTAAATTACTCGTAATTATCGTAAATTTCGTCCTCCTTACTATTTATAATAGCGTCCCTAGCCGTATATATCTCATTCTCCTTAATATTTATATTAACGTCCCTAACTAATTCGAAAATAGTACTTTATAATTATACTATAGCTTTATCCTTCTTATTAGTAGGATATTCCTTTACTTAATACTATTAGGAATTATAGCCTATATAGCGGTTTCCTTTCTTCTATTATTATTATTATTCTAAAATAATAATTATAGCCCTAATCCTTAAGGACGGGCCTCTACTACTATTATATTTCCCCGACCTTAATATTCTTATAGTACCGATTTATATAACGTCCCTAATATCTATATTCTCCCCTAAAAAATTATTACTATTTAAGCGCCGAATATATTCCTATAGGGCTTCGTAGCCTTTTAGTACGTCCGTCTTTTATTTTAACTTCAAACGCTATTCTTTATTAAGGTTACCTATAAAAAAGGTCTATTTTAAACTATTAGGCCAATTACTCTATATTTAATTAAAGGTTTTATTAAATTAAATAAAGAAAATTTAAATCGATTCGTTTCGGGCCTATAGAATTTCGAAAAAGTTTAAGGCTATACACTTATCCGAATTCGTATTATTATAAAAAAGGCGGAACTTTTATAGTAATATAGCGGATATTCGGTTTATCGGTTATTAAATAAAATAAAGGAGGGTCTTTTAAATAGGGGGCGAAAGGTTAGAGTAAAAGTAATAAAATTAGGCCTCCGGATCGTTTATAACGAAACCGTTAATATAAAATTTTATTTTAATAATATATAATTAGGTATTGAAATCTTCCTTCTCCCTAAAGAATTTAATAAGATGGGGAAGGATTAATTTTAATTAGCGAGAATTTGCAACCTTAAATTTAATTATTTCGTTAATAAATATTTAAATAGCTATAGCGAATTATTATTATTATTCGCTAGTATTTTAGGCCTAGGGAATTAAAATTATATTTATAGAGAAAGAAAAAGATTATATAAACGGGGACAGTTAAAGAAACTCTTCAAATAAACGAATAAAAAGGGGTCTAAAAGTATTAAAGAAAATAGTTAATAATATATTATAAATCTATTAGGTATATATAGTAATAGACTAGGGGTAGAATAGAGTTTAAAATTGTTGATAAAGAGGAAAAGGTTTATAGGGCCCGTTAAAGCCTATATATATTAAATACTTTAAAAATCGAGGAGGCTCTTAATATATAAGGGTATAATTAGTTAGGCGGGATAGCCCGGTACGCTAATTGCGGTCGCTAAAGGGAATATAGGGTTATTAAAATTAATATAATAAATACCCTCTAAAATTTAACGGATTTATAGGGTATTTAATATATAATTATTTTATATTAATTATCGTTTGGGGGTAGGGTATACGGGATACCCTTATTTGCGCGTAGAAGAGTAGATATCTCCGCTTTTTCTCTTTTACCCTTATTATTCCTTTACTTTTAAAATAACCCTTTATTCGCTAATATAATATTCTAGTACTAAGGTACCGGAAGTCTCTAGTAAAATAGATTATAGTACCCGCTATATAGATTTAATACTAAATAGAAATAGTATTTTAGATATAATAGAGCCGTATAATTATAAAGGTTCTTATTTTATTTTATTATTTGTAAATATAAGGTTAATTTATATAAAGGAGGCTAATTAATTATACTTACTCTCTATAATATTAATATTTATTCTCTTTTAATATTAATTTATTTTATTCGATATTATTTTCTACAATTAAATAACGGCGATTATAATCCCCCTTAGCTACTCAAAAGTCTTCTTAAATTTCGATAATTAAAATTATTAAGTATTTTAATAATAAAAAGGATAGATAAGTATATTAATTTTCAAGGATAAGGATTTTAAAAGATTTTAAAATTAATATTATTATTAATATTCAATTTAGTAGTTTAAGAAATAGAATAGGTATTTTTTAATAAATCCTCAACCCGGGACTAAGGTTTCGGGAAGAATTAAATTTAATAGGCTATACTTTTTATCTTTATATATATTTTCAAATATCGGACGCTTCTAGGGTAAAAATTAGTTATATAGGGGGGGAATATAATAATTAGTATTACTAATCGTTATAAATTTTATTTACAAGTATAGTTTAAATAGTCGGGTTCCGGGCTTAGCTTAGCTCCCTCCTAAAATTTAATTATAAATACCTATAATAAATATTAATAGGGATTCCGTTTTATATATCGGCTTCCTTACAGTCGGAATTCTTACTACATTTAATTACCGCTTTTCTCTCCTTCTTACTTAGTATAATAAAATTAAATAATATAAGTAAGGGGGTATTAACCCTTTACTAAATATATTAGTAATAATTAAATAAAATTTTATAATAGGGTAATAAATTATTTACTTTAGGAAGTCTTATTTTAGTAAGCGAACTTTATTTCGTAAAGCCTATTAATTATAAGGGTATATAAAAAGGATATTACCTTCCTTTATTTCCTTTTTAATAATATTCTATTTATACTTATACGTATTAATTATTTTAATTAATATTATAATATTGTTGTAAAGTTAAGGCGACCGACTCTATAATTCTTTAATTTTGCGGTTAGCTACTAAGAACGCCCTTAAATATTATAATATTATATTTAAATAATTGGGTTCGGCCTATATGCCGGTAAATAATAGGTATTTAATTATAGTAGTAATAGCGGGCGTCCCGTTGATTTCGAAAGTATTTTTATTATTTTATAAAAGTAGGCTTTCTTTCCCCTATTAGTATATTTATTTCTTCGCCCGTATAAGTAATACCGGCTTAAATAATACTGGTTTAAATAATATCGGCTTAGGTAATACCGGCTTTAGAAATACCGGCTTTAGCGATATAGCCTTCGGAGATATAGCTTTAAGGGGTTTAGTAAATTGAATATATAATTCTAATTAGACGGATAATAATTTAATAAATAATTCGACGTAGTCTTCGCGGATAGGAAAATTAGGAGGGTCTATATACGGACCCGTCCTCAATTATTATAAATAATTATTTAATATAGTAAAACGCTCTAGGAATTTGTATTTTTAGTAGTTATTAATATAATTTTCGATAAAATAATATACGCCGGCCTTTTTAGATTGTTTTTTTAAGTAATTATTCTAAAATTAATTGGTAAATTCTATTTCCCGGGCGTATTATTCTGCGATTTCCTATCCTTCGGGTTTAAGTGGTACTTTTAATTTTAATTTAATTAATAGGAAATTATTAGTTGGGTTTAATATAAGTTTTATAATAGGCGGTTCGGTAATAGGCAGCCCCTTTCTTACTATTTCCTCTTAAGTCTATATTTTAATTATAAATATAGCCTTTTTAAAGTAATTTATTTTTATTTATATACCGGGTATTTTCCCGATTTCGTTATATTTATTAACGAAGTCCGATTATATTAAAGCCGAAATAGAATATATCTAATAATAAAATATTATAAATTCTTCGGAATTAATATATTAATTCTATAGGTTGGTCGGGTAGGGTAAATATTTGGGGGATATATCCTCTTCGGAAGAGTTAGATTCGGAATTAGATTTAGAAATAATAATTAGCCCGGGAATTATAATATAATATATAAAATTTATAATATAGGAAGCGAATGCCTACTAATCGTCTAAATAAATATTAAATTATTAATATATAAAATTATTAATTTTATTATCCTCTTTTAAACCTTCTAGAAATACTTTCCCGAATTCTATTATATTTTATTATAAAATATTGTACTATTTTTTATCGTTTTTAATTTTAATGCGTAGAAGCGTCCTATTGAAAGTATTTTTATCGTTTTATAGAAATAGGCTTTCTTTCCCCTATTATTATTTATTTTATTTTTATCCGGTACCCCCTTCTTATTCGAATTCCTCCTCCTACTCCCTCTTATTATTACGGGTATTATTATATCCTTTTTATATATTGCTATATACGGAAT
This sequence comes from Neurospora sp. CHS-2018a, assembly GCA_009802275.1. NCBI lineage: Eukaryota > Fungi > Ascomycota > Sordariomycetes > Sordariales > Sordariaceae > Neurospora > Neurospora sp. CHS-2018a. The sequence goes on along the minus strand of RAKG01000103.1, from coordinate 71,925 downwards.
TACAATTATTAGAAGAAGATTATTTATTATATAAATATTAAATGGGATTAAATAAAGAAGTAATAGGCGTGGGAAATAGGGACGTAGGAATAAATTCGCTTTCGTTAGAATTAAAATCGTTATTAATATAATAAATAAGCGTTTTAAGGGTATCTTTATTTTTTTATAAATTTTCTTTCCCTTATTATCCGGCCTCCTCCTATTATTCGATTTCCCGCTTTTATTCGGCCTCCTCCTCTTACTATTTTTTATTATTAATTTTATTATTAACGCCTCTTAAAAATTGAAATTTTAAATATTTTATAGGTTTTAATACTTTATATATTATATAGTATTCGATTTCTATACTATCTAATATTTTATTTCGTTTTTAAATTTATACTTCTATTAAATCTAATATCTCTTTAATTAAACCTTCTACTTCGTTTAAAGCCTATTATAATAGCCGTATTCCGAAAGTTAATTAGTTTTATTTAATTTTTAGTAATGGATATTTTTTAAATCTTCTTCTATAATACTTTATTAAAAATTATAATTCGGCTTAGGGTTTGGTCGGAGGAAGAGGAGGGTTGGGCGATTTTAATTCGAATAAATTTTAATCCCTCTTTCGAAATTAGAATATTAAATTAGTAAATATAATTTAATTTCCTACTTCGGGTTCGGTTAGAAGAAGAGGAAGGTTAGGTATTTTTTATCTCTTAGAAGAATAAATATATTCGAACGAATTTTGTACCCTTTTTATAAGTCGGAATATTATATAGTTAAATATAATTTAATTTCCTTTATAATTCGGGGCTAGTTCGGCTAGTATATTATTATTAAAAGAATTAATATTATTATTATTACTACTAATATATTATAGAATTATATTTAATAAACGCTGTATTTAATTATATAAGGTGCTATTTTTAAATTTGCCCCCCTAGGAAGATTATATAATTTATATTTATTTTATATTTCGTATTTAATTTAATATACGCTATTCCTATTATTAATTAATTGTACGCCTATAAACCCTATTATATTAATATTATTAATATTATTAATTATTCTTTTATAATAGCCGACTCCGACCCTTATATACTTTTAGAGCTTATTTAAATTATTAATAGGTATTTCTATATATCTATTCTAAAGTATATAAAGCCCTTGCCTAAGTACGGACCTTCTAATTTCTACGACGACGGCTATAATAATAGAGCGCTACCGACCTACTCCCTATTATTAATTTAATTGTCCGAATACTATAATGACGATAATTATTGTAATAGCGAAGATAATATATTAACCCTCTTATTTCTTCCCCCGTCCCTATTATAAATTATTTATATATTAATTAATTTACTTTAATTTAAATATTCCCTGTCTTCCGTCTTTCTTCTCTAATCCCTTTTACTAAAGAACTTAGAAATTAACGATCAATTTCTTTTTTATAATAATAATAGTAATACCGGCTTTTAATAATAGCGATATATATATATTACCCTTCTTTTCTATCCCCTTCGCTTTCTATATATTATATTTCCCTTCTACTCCCTTCCTTCCCGTTTTCTTTCTCCCTATCCCCCTCTCTCCTCCTTTTCTATTTATTACCTCCTCCCTTTTTTATTACTATTTAATAAATAACTACCCCCTTCCTCCCTAATAATATAATAAGTTCGAAGCGTATAACTATACTGGTTAGAAGTCGATATAAAGTACTAATTCCTATCTATTAAATATATTTAGTAGAAGGATTAGGGCCTTTAATTTATATAGAAGTAGTATTAAAAATAGTATTACTATATAAGGATAGTAGGATAATCACCGGAATTAATAGGTTTAATTATCGGATACTATATTTTTCGCGGATAATAATTCGAAATATATAATTATACCGGTTAGGGGTCGATATAAAGTACTAATTTTTATTTATTAAGTACGCTTATCGGAAGGATTAGGGCCCTTAATTTATATAGGAATATTATTAGAATATATACGATTATATTAGTTAGGGGTCAATATAAAATGCTAATTCTTATCTATTAAATACGCCTATTAGAAAAATTAGGGCCTTTAATTTATATAGGAGTATTATTAATAATTATATTATTATACGAGGACGTAAGCCTACTCCTCCCCCCCTTAAGCCCTCTAATATATTAGAATATACTAATAAATTTATAATTTAAATAAACTGCGTAAGGACGATCGAAGGAACTTTAATACCGAACCGATCGAAAATTATTAAAGACTTTATAAAATCGCTCTCTCCAATTATAGTATAGTAGTCGTATAGAAGGATACCGATTATTAAGAGTAACTTTTATTAAATTTATATATCGACCTTTTTATAAATACTATAGAACGACGAACAATATATACTTTACGCAAGTAGTACTATCTTTATAATAATAGGCCTAACGCGGATTTTTCATTAATTATTTATTTAAAAAGGATCTAATCTATTAAATTCGTTCGCACCCGTCCGCCTATCCCTTCATCGCCCGTCCCTATAATAAGTAATATTCCCGAGGATAACTTTATTTTACTATATATTACTATAATACGTCCGCTAATTATTAAGAGGTTTAAAGGTCGGCCTCTTAAACCGAAATTACAATATAAATTTATATTTAAAATTATAGCGTTTTTAGAATTGGTAATATAATATACTATTTACCTACCCCAACTCTTTCCAAATATTTATTAAAAACTAACTTTATTACTATATATTTTTTCGCCCGCCTACTTATATCTTCTACTAATAAATAAAAAATAAGTACCGGGTAGTATAAAATACGAATATAGTTTTAATTAGGTCGTTAACTTAAGTAAAATTCTATTTATTTCTAATAATAATTTTAATTAAGAATTAGAAAAGTTATAAGAATTGGCCGGGGAAGGAAACGGCATCCCCCTACCCTATTTATAATTAAATTCGCTCTAACGTACTATTTAAAATATTAATCCTTCGAATTGGAAGCGATGGGTTAATCCTTATATAGCCGATAAGGATAATTATATAAATTTTACTATATTAGGAGATATATATTGAATATTAAAGTAGGAACCTTAATTACCCTATATTATAAATAGTAATTTAGTAAGCCTAATATAATTATTAACCCTATCGGGTATATTCTTTCATCCGTAACTATTAGTATTTTTTCCCCTCTAATTAATTTTCTATTCTAAATTATAAATATCCGTATATAACCGAATTTATCGCTTCCGTATTATACCTATTCGAAGATTGTATTACTTTTATATTACGCTTATTCGAAGATTGTATTATAATATTCGAAGCTTAAAACCTTACCTATTATTATAATATAAAAGAAATAAACGTAATTGTACGCGATATTATCGATAAACGAATCGATAAGCGAATCGAAGAGCGAATTAAAGAGTAATTTAACGACGTTAGGAAAAAGATAGAATATAATTTTTAAGAGATAATTATAATCGAATTAGAAGTGCGAATTATAGAATAAATTAATTTATAAATTGTATAATTCTATAAGGAATTAAAAGATTAATAAATTTAGGATTTAAAGGAGGGTATTACTAAATAGTTCACTTCGGAGTTAAAAAGGACGATTACGCCCGTAGTAACGTACGAAATACTATAGGGGATAGGATACGCTTTAATATAAATTAATTAAATAAATAAAGATATTAGTTATACTATATTATTTAATATATTTACTCCGACTCTATTTAATGAGACGGCCTTCCGCGCTACGGCGTAAGATATTTAGAAGAAGTATAAAAATATATTGAATATAGAAGAGATAATTAAGGTATTTAATTTATTATAGGAAAAGCCGATAAATATAGTAAAATATAATATATATAAAGAGGAAGAGATAAGGAAGCTATATATAATAAAATAGAGGGAGGACGTTTTTAATTCCTTATTTCTACTTTTATAGAGAAGGAGAAATAGGAAGCGAAATAAATAAAGTAATTATTCGAATCTTAATTTCCTTTCTATTTACTTTAATTATTAAGGTATTTATTATTTAAAATTCGAATTCCTATTATTATTACTAGGAATAAAAAGACACTTCTATAAAAGGCGGGACTATATAATTAATTCGTAACTTATCCTCCGAATTTCTAAACCGGCTTCGGGCCTTATTAATAAACCTTCGGCTATTAAATTATATAGGCTATTTAATTTAACGCTATAATTAAAGCGATTATATTCGGCCTTTTATTAATATATATTATTTTATTACTATTATTATATTATATTATAGTAAAGGCTATAGAAAGAAGAAAAAAAGAAAAAAAGAAAAAAAAACCGAAGGTAGAATAAGCGGGACGGCCTGCGCGAGGGGTATATGCGGGGTAAATAAGGGGTAGTTATATTTAATATAATTTAATATATTAAAAATACCCTAAAGGAAAACGGAATTATAAAATACTTATAGTAAATATAAATTTTAAGTATTTTGGAGTAGTAAATCCCGTCTAGCCCCCTTCCTACTATTATATAAGGATATAATTATAGGAGGTATAGAACCTGTTTACTTCCGCCTTTGCCCCTAACGCTAATAATTCCTACGTTTTAGAATTCGAATAATATAATTATAATATAATTATTAAATATATTTATATATTATTATATTTTTATATTTATTAACTCCTCCTATTATAAGCGTATAAAAGATTATATATACGAATATATCGAGTTTATTTATATAGTTATAATAGATATTACGTAATTATAAAGGCTATTAATATACGCTTTAATAATATATTTAACGAGATCCGTTCGGCTTTCTACGACGATAATAGCGTATATTAGTAGATTAAAAGGGTACGGTTCGATTTATCCCCCCTAGGGTATATTCTTAGACTAATATAGTATTACTAATATATTTTTAAATTTAACTTCGATAATAGCTTGCTCCTTCCGGCTATCGCTATTTATAGCCTATATACTAATATTCTAAGTAAGTAGAAATGTATAAATAAAATAGAAGGTTAAGCGGTGCTGTAATACCCCGTAGTAATTTACTACCTTATTCGGAAAATTTAATTCAAAAAATAAGCCTGTATATACGCTAAATATTCTAATCGTTACTCCGTTTATAAAGAAAATAGTCGCTATTACTTTCGTAGCCCTCGGCCGTATTATAGTATAGCCGGATAAGTCGCGAGAATATTAGCTATTAAATAATAGGGTATCGAATATCGGATTAATATCCTATATTTATTATACTTAATATTGGTTTTAATTATTTAATATCCTTCTATTAGAATATAGAGCACTTATAGTAGGTATAAATTTCGAATATTTTGGGGTAGTAAATCCCGTCCAGCCCCCTTCCCACTATTATATAAGGATGTAGTTATAGGAGGTATAGAACCCGTTTACTTCCGCTTTTGCTCCCGACGCTGGTAACTCCTACGTTTTAGAATTCGAATAATATAGTTATAATATAGTCGCTAAATATACTTATATACTACTATACCTTTACGTCCGTTAATTCCTCCTACTATAAGCGTATAAAAGATTATATATACGAATATATTAAATTTATTCGTATAATTATAATAGATATTATACAGTTATAGAAGCTATTAATATATACTTTAATAATATATTCAATAAGATCCGTTCGGCTTTCTACGATAATAATAACGTATATTAGTAGACTAAAAGAGTACGGCTTAATTTATCCCCCCTAGGGTATATTTTTAAACTAATATAGTATTACTAGTATATTTTCAAATTTAACTTCGATAATAGTTTACTCCCTCTAACTATCGCTATTTATAACCTACGTACTAATATTCTAAGTAAATAGAAATACGTAAATGAAATAGAAGGTTAAGCGGTGCCGTAATACCCTATAGTAATTTACTACCCTATTTGGAAAACCTAATTTAAAAAATAAGCCCGTATATATACTAAATATTCTAATCGTTACTCCGTTTACAAAGAAAATAATTGCTATCGCTTTCGTAACCCTCGGCCGTATTATAATATAACCGGATAGGTCGCGAAAATATTAACTATTAAGTAATAGGGTACCGAATATCGGATTAATATTTTATATTTATTATACTTAATATTTATTTTAACTATTTAATATTCTTCTATTAGAAGTAATAAAATACCTAACGTTATTATCCTAACTATTTAATATCCTTCTATCGGAAGTAATAAAATATTTAAAATTATAAATAAATAAATATAATTACCAAATATATATATAATTTTAAATATTAAAGAGAGGTATATAATAAAATATATAATTAGTAACTTAATTATACCGGAAATAATATTTCTATTTAAAGTTTCTTATCGTTTTATTCCTATTAAGAGCGTTAGTCGGATTACTAAATCTCGGCTATTTTCGGCGGGGCGTAATTCCTCTCTATTATAAATTTAAATAATATTATTTTAATTATTAACTATAAAGGGATTTAATTCTCTTTCGAACCGCTAGTTAGGTTCCTTAGTTTTATAATCCTATTTATAAATCGGGTTCCTAAATTTCGGCTATTTCGGTAGGTAGTAAAGATCCGAAGAGAAAATAATTATAGTTTTATAATTCCGTCCGTAAATTAGGTTTTTAAATTTCGGTTATTTTCGGCGGGGTATCGATATTGAAAGTAAAATAAATAGAAGTAAATATAAGGGTAATACTAAAATTAAAAAAGGGGTCGAAGGGGAGGATCTTCGTAGTAATTCTATAGAAGACTTATATATAGTAAATAAATTAGATTTTTCGTTATTACTATAGAGAATTTTAGATAGTAGTAAGGTAATAAAATTAATAATAGTAATAAAAATAAATTAGAATATATAGAAGTTAAATTGTGCGAGACTAAAATTTAAGAGGAAAAGAAGATTTGGATTAAGAATTAATTAAATAATATTAGGCCTATTAATAAAGAGATAAAGGCTAAAGAGGCTTTAGTTATTAATAATATAAAATCCGAGGATATTAGTAAAAGAATAGCCGAAAAAACTTTAATTACTAATAATATAAAACTTAAGGACGCTAACGAAGGAATAGTAAAAGAAATTTTAATTATTAATAAACTTAAGGATATTAGTAAAAAAATTTCCGAATATATATTTATTTAAAATATTAAAAAGAATCCTATTAAGAAGAAAGTAAATAAGTTTTTAAATACCCCTTCTCTAAAATAGTTCGATAATATATAAAATTATTTAAATACTACTATTATTTGGTTCGGACAACCGATAAATTATAGGGAAACTATTAGAAAAATCGGTTGTATTATTTTAATTAAAATAGTAATTAATAAAGAAAATATTTAAATATTTATAAAAGATTTGGCCGAAGTTGTATTAAATAAATTTAAATTTATTACGATTAATAGAGATATTATTAATTAGGAGGCGGCGGCTAAATAAGAGACTTCTATTTAGATTAATATTATTCCTACTATTCTTAACGTTCCTAATAGCCTTACTAACCTAAATACTTCTACTATTCCTAATATTCCTAATATTCTATATAAAAGTAACCCAATAATAGAGCCGGAAATTGTTTCGGATACTATAATAGGACCGGCGGAGCAAAATATAATTAGTAACCTTATTCCCCCTACTTTTAAATATAATGATAAATAGAACGAATTTATTAATATTAATTAGGATAATTATAAAAGTTTTAAATAGGGAGGCTAGATAGTTTATATTAGACGGGAGGAATACGTACTTAGGAGCCCGCTTTTCCTTTATCCGTTTACTAAGGAGATAGCCCGTTGTAAATAATAATACTACTACTATTATTACTATTAGGTTAGAAACGAAGTCTAAATAGATATTTCTTCGTTAAAATTAATAACCGTCTTCTATATTATTTTGAGAACATTTGATTATCGAAGAATTTAAATAATTATATTAAGTATTAAGAGTGAGTAAAAGGAAGACTTCTATCCTATTTTATTTATTTATTTAAATATAGTAGGGTCTTCTACTTTATTTAATTCAGGGATACGTTAAATTGTACCCTTTTTATTCGATTATAATCGTCGTCTTCGATTAATTCGACGGTATTAAACTAGCGCTATTTTTAGTTATTTAGAAAAATAAAGTCCTCCTTATCGTTATATTAAAAGTTTTCCCACTTTAATAGTATTCGAAAGGGCCCGGGTACGACGCGTACTTAATAAATATATATTATATTATTTTACTTATTTAACTAATCTATAAGATATATATAGAATAATTTAACGAAGATAGGGGGAAATACTTTACCCTTCGCTTTCTAATTATTTTATTTAACTTATATCTCTTATATACTAGTTATATATTTCTTATATTATTTTAATTCCTTAATATAAATAGCGAAGGAATTATTCTAAAATAGAGTAAGTAATTCTTAGTAGTTCCGGTATTTTTATATAAATTTAGAAGTTAGAGGTAAAGTGCGGGATAAAAGTAATTAAATAATAATATATTATAGGGGGTAAATAGGACGTTCTATACGAGGGGTAAATATAAGGTAAGCGAGGGGTAATTATTAATACGATTGGAATATTAAATTATAGAGTATTTCCGTCGAATAATTAATTAATTAAAGATAAAACGCTATAAAACGACGATAATAATATAGATTAAGAGAATAAAGGCTAAAACGAGGAGGACGAATTATTAATTATTTATTATTGCCCGAAGCGTAGACTCTTACTAAATTAAAAGGAGGAGTAGTAATTGCGGAAGCGAATTCGGACCGCCAGTACGTAGGAGTAGGGCGTTATATTCGCTATATAATATAATAATTACAAAGAATAAGGTAATTTTATTCTACTTTAAAATATTTATAATTTAAGTAAATAAAAATTATTAATTTAAAGATAGTGCGAATAAGTTACTAAATATCGAATTAATATCCTATATTTATTATATTTAATATTCGTTTTAACTATTTAATATCCTTCTATTAGAAGTAATAAAATACTTAATATTATCGTTTGAATTAAATATAGGGTTTTAATAAGTTTTAATATACTATATTATAGGTATATAAGTATTTAAGGTCCTTAATCGTTTAAGTATTAACGGTACTCTTATTTTAATAAAGGATCCGTTTAACCTATTTAAAATTTCTTTCTAGAATAGTTTTATATATTGGGCGTAGACTAAGTACCTTAATTATAAATTTGAAAGGCTTTATATTAAAATACCGTATTTCTCGAGGGTAGCGCCTTAGTTATAAATTCGGAGGGCTTTATATTAGAATACTATATTTTTCGAGGGTAGCGCCTTAATTATAAATTCGGAGGGCTTTATATTAGAATACTATATTTTTCGAAGGTAGCGCTTTAATTATAAATTCGGAGGGCTTTATATTAGAATACTATATTTCTCGAAGGTAGCGCCTTAATTATAAATTCGGAGGGCTTTATATTAGAATATTATATTTCTTAAGGGTAACGCTTTAATTATAAATTCGGAGGGTTTTATATTAGAATACTATATTTTTCGAAGGTAGTAAATATAATTAATATAAAAATTAAAGTCGTATAGTTCGAATTCGATATAATCCTCTTTAATTTTTCTAATAACTTTCGTAGAGGTATTGATTAGGGTAAAAAGGAAGGGGAATAAGGATTTAAAGATAATATTAATTTTTATTAAATATAATAAATAATAAGAATAAACGTAATATAAAAACTATTATTCTAACGGCAAGCTATTTGTTAGTAATTACGGCGCGTCTTTATATAGTAGTAAGGGTTAAATTTGGGTACGATTTAAGTATAGAGGATTAAACCTAATAGGATATAGTTGTAATGGAGATCCTAATAATAATATAAATTATATATTAAGAATATAGCGAAGCCGTAAGAGAAATAGTAATATTATAGTAGTAGTATTACTAATATATTTTTAAATTTAACTTTAATAATAATTTATTCCCTCTAAGGCCGAGAATTATATATATTTATTAATATAAATCTATTAAAGATTTATAAATATAATTTTATAAATAACGGATAATAATTAGCGTCGTTAGTAATATAAGCGTTAGTAAAAGTTCGGTAGGTAATTAACGCCGTTTAATATTTTTAACCAAGAAAGTTTAGTACTTACAAAGGGTATACGAATATATACTACAATTATTATAGAAATTTAATATAATAATATAAATAATAGTTAAAAATCTTTCCGCGGCGAAATTTAATACTACTTACTAAATAGTATTCGTTAAATTATTTAGGTTATTTATTATATAAAGGAAATAGTCGCCGGGTTTAGCTTTAATACGGGTAGAAGTAGGCGTAGGAGTAGAATTAGCTCGAATAGGTAGGTAGAGGTAGGATATTGTAAGGCTTAGAATAATAAGATAATAATTAATTAAAGGTTGCAATATTCCTCTTTTTAAATTTAAAGAACCTTAATAATTATAATTATACCTACAATCTTACTAACTCCTTTAATACCTCCTTCTTTAAATATTTAACCTTCTTCTTAAACCGTTTAACCTCCCGCTTACTATTCTTTTTAACTTTCTTTACCTCTTACTTATAATTCTTTTCTATCTTCTCGACTATACGTTCCAATAACCTTTAAATTTAGGTAAACTCTTTTACTAAACAATTATATTCCTAAATTAACTCCTTTACTATATTATAATTAATATTAGTACGCATATATATAGGAGTATATTATAATTATTATTATATTTCGTATTAAATTCTTATTTGTAATTTATTTATTCTAATTAAAATATCGTTATTTATCTAAGTAGAGGCAGCGGGTAAGCGTAATTATTATTATACTTCGTCTTAAACTTATAATAGCTCTACTATAAATAAAGTATCGTTTTATATCTATATAGAGGTAGGTATTTCGTTTTAAATTTATAATAGTTCTACCCTAATTAAGATATTATTTTATATTTAGGCGGAAGTAGGTATTTTGTTTTAAACTTATAATAGTTCTACCCTAATTAAGATTTCGTCTTATATTAATCCTAACGTTTAATTTAAATTACTTTCGTCGTTCGGAAAGAGGTTTTAATAATTCTCCCTAAGCTTCGAAAGAGGGTAAAGAGCCCTACCGATTACATATATACAAACTATTTTACGTCGAAACTACTTCCCGGTTGGAGTAAATGCCGAAAGAGCCCTACCGATTATAATATTATAATTTATTTTATATTAAGACTATTCCTTAATTAGAAGGGGTATTCGAGCGCGGGCTATAGGGGGATATTATTAATAAGAGGAATAATAATCTATTTTACGTCGAGGCCGAAGTTACTTCTAAATGCCGGAATACGGCGTATAGGAGGACGTTAGTAAATTAAGGAAAATAATAATTAAAATTAAATATAAAATTGTAATTAAAACTAATAGAAGGATATTAATAATTTAATTAGTATAGTAGTAATTAAATTTTAGTAGTAAATAATTTTAAATATTAATATTAGTAGTTTTAGGATAATTCTAACGATTTTTTTTTCAATTAGGTTATATACCGAATATATTAAAGGTTGGCCGCCCGTAGGACCCCCGCTCTATACCGGCCGGGTAGTTTTTATATAAATATTTAATATAAATAATTTTATTAAATATTACTATAATAGTATAGTATAGCGGATATATACTTACCTTATTAGCGGGAGGTCCTCTATTCGAATCGAATTATTAGTTTTTTATTTAATAAAATGATTTTATTATTTAGAATCGCAACCTTTTTTTTTTGGCCTTTTCCTTATACCGGGTAATATAAAATCGGTATTAATATAATTAAGAGAAAGAGATATATATTTTTATTATAATAACGGCGCTGTTTTTTTTTCGTAATTATTTCAATAATTAAATATTTATTTTCGTATATAAATTTCGATCTAGATTATAAGAATTAAGATACTTAATATCGGCTCTCTAAATATTCGATAAAAAATATTAATATTTTAAAATAAAGCTCTCCTCCGCCTACAGATATAATATTTTAAATTTTAAAAGCGTTACCCGAAGTTTATATTATATATAGCGATACCGGTAATATTATTATAATATTAATCTATAATACGTTTCGGCCGGTATTAGCCCGTCGCAATTATATACTAAATATAAAAATTAGGGTATAAGTTGAAAAATTACTACGAGACTTCTCCCGTATATAAAAATAAAGATTTCCTATAGTAAAAAGGCGAATTCTTTATATACGAATATTTTTCGCTACCTATCCTTATTAATATAAAATAATAGGAGAAGCTTTTTTTCCTTACAAATAAAAGGCTAATTCTACCCCTTACTTTAACTAAACCCGAGGGTAAGGCTTACTATTATAAAATAATTAAACGTATTATTATTACTAAAAATTATATTTAAAAGAAGTAAATATAATATAGAAGTTAATAAATAGAATATTAAATTATATATATTATTTCTCTAATTATTTTAATCCTCCCTCCTTTAGAACCTTTATTAATTACCCAATTATAAATACGAAATAATAAATACTAATTCTACCGGCCCTAATTTATATATTACTATACCTTCGACAGAAGTATAACCTTTCCCGATTTAGAATCTATTAAAAATAATAATAAATAAAAAAGTAATATAAATAATTCTTAATAAAACGAAGAAGTATATAATTTCATTACGGAAAATAATTTTAACGCCCGTATTAACGTACTTAATAAAATTAATACCCTACTAATCCCCATTTCCTTAGGGAGTATTAAGTAAGAGGCGGTCGATAAATCGAACGAAACTAAGATTTTAAACTAGGCTCGCCTAATACTAATTTTATACAGGTAATATATAATTATTATATTTAAAATCAATACTATAGAAGATAATTTAAAATTAATCTATTTTTAACGTTTTAAAGCGGAAACTTCACTAATAAAGTTAAAAGTAAGCTTAGAGTCGGGAATCTAATTCTTAAACGAAATTAAAGTTACTTTTTCGGACGCTAATAGCATTCTAAAAATTTATAAATAGATTAAGTCCGTTAATAACCTTAAAGCGGGGCAATAAATTTTAAATTTTACTAAATTAATATATAATTATTACAGAATATTAAACTCTTCAAAATAAATCCCGTAGAAGTCAAAATAAATCCCGTAGAAATCAAAATAAATCTCGTAAAAATCAAAATAAATTCCGTAGAAATTAAAATAAATCCTATAAAAGTTAAAATAAATCCTATAGAGGTCAAAATAAATCCCGTAGAAGTACCGAACCTATTAAATCTTTTAAAATATTAATAAAGAATAAATTAATTAAAATTAATCTATATCGGAAATATTACCTTCGCTACTATCCTTATTAAATTTATAATAATATGCTACTATATCCTTTATCCCTATATAAAGGAATTTCATAGTATCCCCTAACTTACCTACAACCTTTTAATTCGTAATTACTACTTTTAATATATTATTTATAATATTTAATAATATATAATAACTCTCTCTAACCCCGTCCTAAATTTTAACGACCGATTTTTAGAGGATTTAAATAATTACCGTAGTATTCTACTTTAAATTCTTTAATTTATCTTCGAATATTTAATTTATTCGAATTATATTTAATTTAATTCTACTTTAAACTACTTTCTCTACCCTTGCCTTTATACTTTTAATTATCTTTTTGTAAAACTTTTTAAATAATTGTATTCGATCCGATATTTTAGTAAAATTAGTAGTTATTTATATAGAGAATTAGACGCAAGTATTTTAAAAGTCGTAATTAATAATATTAAATTTCGATATTAGGTTCGTATAATTCGAATTACCGGTCGAATACTAGACGATTTTTATACTTAATGTAAATTAATACGAATTTACTAAAGGCGTCTATTAAATATATACTAAGGGTAATATATATTTAAAGGTAGTAGTAGTAATACCAGTAGTAATACCGATTTATATAAAGCTGAGGGGACCGACTATTTGAAATATAATTGATTATTAATAGATATATTCTCTTCTATTTTATATTACGATTCTAATTATTTTAGGCTACTCCTTACGAAGTTAATTTAAAGTTTACCCTTTACCTTTAATAGAAATACGCGTAATAACTATTATACTTTTTTATAGTAATTATATAGGTAAATTATACTTAGGAGCTCCGGCGTACGGTCCGAAAGGTATACTTTTCCTAATATAATATCGAATTAAAACCTTTAATATTCTTAAAAGTAAATATTATCAATTTCGAATTACGTAATACGGTAAAACTATTTTATATCCGAATATAGCGTACGAAATATTATCGACCGTTTAGTAAAATAGGTAAATATATATTTAATAATGTAGTTCGTTTATTATTCCTTAAATAATAATTAGAAGTATAGTATTAAATTTAATTCGCTGGGTTTAAAATTAGGCGTTAACGCTAATAGATTAAAAATACCCGACCGGAAGTATAATTATAAATAAGCGTTCTTATTTTTAGAAGAGTTATATAAGGGTAGAGTAGTAAGAATAGCTACTTAAATCGAAGGGTTAGAACCTTCTAAAATAGTAAATATAAATAGACTATTAATATATTATTAAAAGTATAATTAACGGGGTTAGAATACGTAGTTTTTACGAAATAATTAGACGCGTTTGAGGCGGAATATAACGCCTACGAAAGCGGGGTTATAACCGCTAATTTTTATAGCTATAAAAGGGAGATCTTTAGGGCTTAATAGCGGAATATATAGCTTTTATTAACGTTTATATTAATATAATACCTTTAATTAAAGGGATTAGATTTCCTTACGATATCCGGCGGTAAGTATAAACTATTAATAATTTGTATATACCGATTAAATATAGCCTTCCGTTCTTTAGCGAACTTAATTTATTTAATCTTCCTAAGCCTTTTCTTCTACGAAATACTAGGCCCCTCCTTTATAAGGCGGGGCTTCTTCTATAGTAGTCCCGACTTTACACTACTACTCTTACTATTTTTCTAATTATTATTACTACTATCGCCGTTACTATTATCTTTATTATTACTATTGCCGTCGCTATTACTACTATTAGTATTACTATTATTATAAATATTATTAATTAAATTATACGTCGGCTATTCGTATAAGTTAGTAAAGGCTTATATTATTTAACCCGAAGTAATTAGGGCGTATATTAGCTATTCGCCTAAATTAATTAAATCCTATACGAATTAATAGAATCTAATAGCGTATATATAGTTTAGGATTACTTTATTTTATAATAGTCTACTTCTATATATTTATTATTAGCTTTATTAATATATTCCGGGTAATTTCTTTTAAAAGGATTTATATTATTCGTAATATTTAATTAATATAGAACTATTCGGTTTTGCCGGACTTATTTACAACCTAAAACCTATTTATTATTTAAGTAATAAGGCTTAGCTAAAAGAATATATAGAGAATTAAGCTTAATGTTTAATATATTTATTTATAGTCCTTAGAAGAATTGGGGCACTTGTAAGGGTAAAGTATAATAATATTAGAAAGTAATATAAAAAGCAATTTCGTCGGTTAAAACCTTTCGGTTATAAAGTTTTAATTTATTTATAATATGAGCCTATTTGCCGCTTAAATAGTAGGGCCTAGCCGAAAGGATGTATAAAGAATTAAGCCTAATATTTAATATACCCGTTTATAATTTTTAAAAGAATTGGGAATAAGACGACTATCTAGTTTCGTTTATAACCCCAGTCGGCTCGCCTTTTAAATAGGGCGGTATTATATATCGAAGAAAATAGAAAAATAAAAAGGGCGAAGTTAGGTCGCTTTCTATTACGGCGTAAATAAATAGGATTGACTTTAATAATTATAATAGTAGTAGCCTAAAGAGGGGGATTATATCTAATATAGAAGAGTCGTTTTGAATTATATTGTATAATATAAGATAATTACTAAAATAATAATAAGTAGGGAATACGGTTTAATATCGATCCGTTCGTATATAGACTCTATAATATATATTATATAATAATACTTATAATAGTCTCGGAGTATCGATATCGCCGCTTAATATTCTACTATATAAATATTTATACCGATTATTAACGTAGTACCTACTATATTTATATATAAATTATAGGGTATAAAGTCGGTAAAGATTCCGTCGAATCGGACTTATATAATTAATATATTAAGACCCGTTTTTATTTACCGGGGGGGAAGTAGAATAATATCCCCCAAGTATAATAATACTACTACTTAATATTATAGTATATAATTATTATACTAATTTATTAGTACTAGTAATATATATAGTAATTAAAGTTGGAATCTATTTATTACCTACGGCTAGATTTGGAACAATTAGATTATTTATACGTATTAAGTAGGTTTTACCCGTAGGCAATATAAGCCAACGGACGCAAATATTCGGTAGCGGTATATAATACCCTATAATTAGATTTAAGCGATTAGACTATTTATACGTACCGAATAGAATTTACCTGCGGGCGCTATAAAGTTAACGTATATATATTATATTAATTCGGAGTATATATTTTTAAAATCCGAGGAAATCTAATAATATATATAAAAATAGATTGTAAAATTCGGTATTATTAATTTCATAATATTTTCTAGTATTTTGAAATAGGTAATAATAATCCCCGTTTTAGAATATTCGAACCTAACGAGGAGGGGATTTAAGTACGAGTATTTATTAAGGTACTAGTAACCTTAGTATAACGAGTATAGGGATGCTCCAATTATACTATATAGATTCCGACGGGTAAGTATTAATTTTTTATAAAGTCTAAATTTAAATTTATTTTAATATTAAATAAATTCGTTTACTTATATTAATAAAGCCTATAATTATATATATAATATTGTAATAGCGCTATATAGAAAGCTATAGTAATATTCTAATTACTTCTAAGGATCCGATAGGTAAAATAATTTTTCTAAAGTCGAAATCCAAATCGCTTTTACTTTTTTACTCTTACATTTTTTAATATCGAGCCAGCCTAGCTATTATTTACTCCTTAGCGCGCTATTAGACTTACTATAGTAGTTACGCTATTTACTCGCTTAATTATATAATTTACCCTAATTAAGAATTAATTTATATTTATAATTACTAATTACCAACCGAATAAATTAATCTACTACCGTATTCTATTTAGTAAAATTATATACGTATTATAGCTAATAAATAGCCGTTGGAGAGGTTTATTAAAGCTGGGGATAATAGATTCCCCGCCCGGTAAATTATAAAAATAAATTTTAATATATTAATTATATAGGTTAGGACCGATGGAATATTTAATAATTTTTAATATTATACGCAAACTTATTAAATATAATAAATATTACGCTATTAAGCGGATAAATATTATATATAATAAATTATTAAAGTTTGACGGTCGGTAATTTATTAAGAAAATATGTAGTTAAATTAAATGTAAATGTAAATTTTATTCGTTTAAATATAATATTTATTAATTAGTTTAATACGTTTAATACTTTATATTTTAAAATAATTATCGGGTATCTTTTCTTAAGTTTATAAATACTTCGTTATATATTAAATAGGTAATAAAATCCACTTATTTATTATATATTACTATTTGCCTCTATTATTTTTAATAACTTTATCTTATATAATATTATTATATATACCCGGTACTATAATATTCCCTATTTAAACCTACCCTATTAAAGATAAGGATCTAATTAGTTCGTCTTATAATTAAACGGATATAAATTTAGATATAAAAATAAGTAGTATAATGCCTACGCCGGGACTATATTAATATAGGTACGAAATAAGGCAATACTTAATACCCTAATTACTTTCTATATTATATATTTAAAAGCCGCCTATACCCTATTCTATAATTAAATTACTTTATATTCACTATTTATATTATTTTTATTTCTCCTAATTTATATTATCCGCTTATTAGGACGTTAAATCTATATTACTATTTATAAAAGGCGATAGTAAATACTTCGATATATATTTTCTTACTTCCTATTTAAATAAATAATATTCTCCTATTTAATTTATATTAAGGTTTAAAACTACGTTTTTCGTCGTCGATTCGATTAGACCTTCGGTAGGGAAATTTCCTTACTTCCCGTCCAAACGAATAGCATTCTCCCGTTTAACTTATACCGACGTTTAAAATTATATTTTTCGTCGCCAATTCGATTTAAACCTTTAGTATAGAATTATTATCGGCTTTACGCGCCCTCTAGTAAAAAATATAATTTTTTAAATTATAGTAATTTAATAATATAATTTCTAAATTAACCCCCGAATTTTAATATATTTTAACCGTCGTTAATAATTATAGTACAATTATAATTCCTCTTTAATAAACCCTAATTAGCGTTTATACCCTAGCTTTTTCCTATTTATTTAATTTAATTAACCTAGCCGGCGGCTATACCCCAATTATATATCCTCTTTAATAAACCCTAATTAGCGCCGATAGAATATTAATATTATTAATTAACGTATTTAGTACGGGTATATATAATAATAGCGACGAAAATATTATTAGGACCTATACCGCTCCCTTTACTAGTTCTCCTACCCCTAATAATAATTATAAATATAATAGTAAATAGAATTATATATATTAAAATATATAAATTCTTAAATTAAATTATATATAATTAATAAATACTTATAGGATATAATCGAGCCGCCGTATAGTATTCCTAATTAGAAGCCCGAAGATAAATTATAAGAAGAAGCCCGCTATAGCGCTTAAATACTCCTATTTAAATTACTATATATATAACCTATAATATCCGTATTAATTCCTATTCTAAATATACCCTCTATAATCTATAAATACTATATATACGCTATTAAACGATTAGAAATAATCGTATACGCTATAGGAACCGTTAAATATAAGAAGGTATTATATAGGAAGTAATACTTTAATATCTTCCGCGCTAATTCTAATTAACCCAACGGCAAACCCCGTTAATTCTACGTCTTATAATTCGAACCTACTACTTTCCCTCGGTCTAATATATATTATATTCTATAAACGTATTTTTTTAGCGATATAATTTTATAATTATATATTATAGATTTAGGTAAGGATATTATATTTTATTTTAATTTCCGCCGAAGTAAGTAAGACTAGTAAGAAAATATTTTATACTTCGGGCTATTAAATAAAAAAGTTTAAATAACTAGTACCGATAAAGATTGTTTTAATTTCTTATTTAATTCTATTTAACTAACGGATATAATAAAATACGTTATCGATCTCGATTACCTAAGCTATATATAAATAATTGAATATTTTAAGTAGAATATTAGTAAATATACTATTTATATAGATACCTTTTTAAAATTATATAATAATAATATATACCTAAACTATTTAATTACCCTTTGCGTAAATAATAATATAATAGTCTTAGAATTTCCGAAGCTATTTATATTAAAGAACCGGGTATAGATTTAAAGGAAGTAGCTTATAAATCCTCTATTAGAAGTATTAACGGAGGAACTTATAAATAAATTAGTAAAATAATCTTTACTCTATTAATAAATTATTAATTAATTATTTATAAATATTGCTCCAACTATAGTAGACTTAGATAAACCCGAACTTAAACGCAAAAAGGTAATTTCTTTATCTAGTATATAAAAGCCTCTTACCCCTCTCGCTAATAATTATTTAATATATTACTATATAATAGTTAGAACGGCTAATATATTCGATTTCGAATACTTTTAAATTTAAAGGGGGAAATTAATAAAAGAGTTAGAAATATTAACGAAAGAATTAGATTATATAAATAATAAATTACGTATTTTAGAATATAGTAAAGGAAGTAAAATAGAAGGTAATATATAGTATAATTAATAATTTCCTTACCCCCGAAAGGATTAAAATTCTAGGGCTTTAGCGCTATATAATATATATAATCTTTATAATACGTTCAATTTACTATCGCGAATTTTTAACTACTATACCTAAATTCCTGAATATTATATAATAATTATAAGTAATCTTATATAATTATTAAATAGAAAAGGGTATAGTAAATAAAAGAGTATAATTATCTATAGAAATAGTTTATTTAGTGCCTACCCTACGAATTATTAGATTTTCCTCCGGTTAGAATAAAGAGATAAGACGAATATTATTCGGAATTATATTTCCCTACAAATTGAAATAATATATTAAAGTCTTTTTATTCGTATTAAAATAAGGCGATATAATTTTTATCGGAGTAAAATCTATTTAATTGAATAATAGGAACTTAGGGAATAGTTTTAGGGTTAACGCCCGTCCGTTAGAGTATAGAAATAATAGTATTCTATCTAGGCCAATTAAAGTTTTAATATATCCTAGGGTATAGGCGGACAAATAATAGTATTATTATATTAATAGATATAAATATAACGGAATATAATATAAATAGTATAATATAAATCTATAGGGGTAGTTTGGGTACGTATAATTTAGGCTATAATTACTTCCGCGGTAAATCCTACCTCTTAAGTATAAATATTAGCGATTACTATTTAGAAGGCCGTCTTAATATTATAGAGGATTGGCGGGAATTTATAAAGGTAGCCGCCGGCGTTAGTTTAATAATAAATAAAATACCGGTTAAGTTTCCCGAAGTTAATAAAATTCGAAGAAATTTCGAAATTAGAAATTAATTAAATTTGTAAGGAATTAATTTTATTCTAATAGAAGTACGTAAATAGGGATATCCTATATATTCCGCGCTTAAATAACGATTAATACGATTAATATAAGATAAATATATATTAAATACCCTATAAGCCCGTTAAATTTTAGAGGGTATTATCTATTCTTCTATATGTAAATAGGGGTATCCTATATACCCCGCATTTAAACGACGATTAATACGATTAATATAAGATAATTATATACTAAATACTTTATAAGCCCGCTAGATTTTAGAGGGTATTTATTATATTAATTTTAATAACCCTATATTTATCCTAGCGACCGCGATTAATACGTTAGGTTATTCCGCCTAGCTAATTATATAGTAGAAGTAATAAACTTCTTCAATTCTTAAAGCACCTAATATCCGTTTCTAAATCCTTTTTATTAAATTATTACTTATTTTCTCTTCCCCTTTTTATTACTATTAATAAACTCCTACTCCCCGCCTTCTATAATAACTACCCTAACTCCCAACGCATATATAATTTACATACGCTACTATGTTATTTATATTATTCTTAATAATAAAAAATTATAAATAGCCTAAGCCTTTTCTTAATTATCTATTCGCTAACGAATTTTCTACTTTAATAGCGCCCGTCTACTTCTTTACACAATTTATACCCTAATTATTATATATAATATTTATATTATAAGAGAGTATACTACAAAGAACGAATATTACGAATTCCGGCGCTAAGTCGACGCTTATATATACTTTATTAATTATAAATTATTATTTTTATTATTATATCTTTTATATACCTATTTAATATCTTTTCTTTTTTCTATTAAACATCTATAATAAACTTTATAATTTTTATAATAGAATAATTAATTATTATATTTATAATTTACTAACCGATATAAAACCCTTCGCTATAGAAATATAGGCCTATTTAGCGGATTAAAAATTATTTAATATTAATAACGTCGACGAGGTAGTAGTAGCGGCCCGTTAGATTATAGTAGTTAAAACCGCTAGGGCGCTATAGACCGCCTATTTAAATTATTATTATAATTACGACCTTCCTATTTAAGTAACCCCCCGTACTATTATAAATTAGCGGTCTAATATATTAATTAAAGAAAGCTAGCGTAAACCCCTAGAATATATACGCCTTATTTTAATAAACCCTATACCTCCCTTAATATTAGATATTATAGAAGTAATTAATAATTCGGCCCCTACAACCCCCGCTATTCTTAAATTTACTATAATTAAAGAAATACTTTATAATCTAATTAATAAACGTTTTAATTCCTTCGATATTTATATATATTATTTAGAAGCGAATATATATAACGAATTATTAATTATTTATAACGTAAGGACTAAATGCTTCGATTCCTTCGATATTCGTATATATTATTTAGAAGCGAATATATATAACGAATTATTAATTATTCGTAATATAAAAATTAAACGCTTCGATTCCATCGATATTTATTTAGATCGTTTAAAGGCTAAATTATCCGTTATTAAGAATTTAATTAATATTATCTAAATAGATATAAATACTTTCGTTTCCACTTCTATTAATAAATCTATAGAAGAGTATAAAGAGGGTAGCAACCTCCTATTAAAATTATATAGAATATAATTAATATACGGCGATAGCTACTAATATAGAATTGTTTAGTAATTTCTAAACCTAAATAAATACTTTAACGAATACTTCTACTAATAAGTTCGTAGAGGTCCAAATTCGGGTAGATAAGCTAGGGTTAGTTTTTATTAATAAACCAGCGGAAGAGAATAACTATTAATATCCGGGGATCGAATCTAAATATTTATTCTAATTATAGAGTTCTATCTAATAATACCTTCTATTATTATTTATATCCTTTTTTAATAGAGGTAAACTTATTTACAATCGTCCGAAATACGAATACTCGTATTTTAAAATTATTTCGTACGTAAATATATTTAATATATATTAATTGTAGCAATAACCCTTCTTGCGTTATTAGTATAATCCGATTTTTATTACCCGATACTAAATATATAATATTTATTTCTAACAATTAATTATTTGCGGCCCGGTCTTCTTTTTTTAACCCGAATACCTCTTTACCTAATTAGTACGAGAAGATTTAATACCCTAAACCCTCCCTAATTAAATTATAGATCTTCGCTATAAATATTTATTAAATTTATACTTTTATAGGCCTTAAATTATCGGTAAACTTATAAGTAAAGGTATGCTCTTCTAGTTATAGGGCTCCTTATTTTATATTCTTAGGGTAAAATTAAATTACCGCCTATATAGTCCGCCTTATTAATCCCGCCCCTACGTAATTAAAAAACGTTCATTAATTTAGGAAGGGAAAGATTTAATATATAGCCAATACCGAATCTATTAATAATTAAAATTATTTATCTCCCGCTACCTTACCTATCCGTTTATTTATTACTTTACAATTTAGCCGTATAACGATATAGAAATTAATTACCTTCTACCTCCGGGCTTTACTATTATTTATATTAAAGAGGTAATATATAAACTTTTTAGCCTCTAAGAATTTTCGGGCGTTATTAATTGCGAAATATAGTAGTAGAAGTATTAATCCTTCGGAATCGCGTATAGTCCTATTATAGAAGAATTCCTTTATTTCGTCGAAGTAGAACGGCGGTAGATCCTTCCTCTCCGCTATAAATAATATAAACTCCAGGTATTTCTTATTTTAATCTATTAATTTCTATTATATATTGGAATTAAATTAATATATAATAATATAAATTAAAATATATAATTAGATTTTCCGCAACTTCTCTAACCGGTTCGTATCCTCCTATATTACGTCTATTCTTTACGGGGTAATTATATTATAATTAATAAATTATTCATCCTATTATAAAATTTATACTTATACGCCTAGGGAATTTCGAATAACCTTCTAATACTTATAATATTCGTAGCGGATTAGAAAGTCGGTAATTAGAAATCGGTTAAAAGCATCGGTTTTAAACCGCTAATACCGCTAGCGGAATAATTCTAATAATTACTATTTAAAACTATAACGCATTATTATTTTAAATATATTTAAACCGGTATAGTAGCGACTACCTCTTCTACTACTATTTATAGCCGCTTCTACTTCTTCCGGCTACTTTTATACTTTATTAAAAAGTAGTAACTATTTGTAAATAGTTCTGCTACTCTAATAWTATTAGAGCCTTCGTAAGACTATAATTATAATTACTATCTTTGCGAACGAAATACGTATTGCCGTATTCTAATAAATATATTCGAATAAAAGGTAATAATAATTAATTTAAACGCCGAGGAATTTAGCAATATCCTACGTTAGGATAATAAACTATAATAATACTTTATTTTGCCGGGTATTACTACTACTACTACGATTAGTACTAGTATAGTTATTATAAATACTATTATTACTACTAGCTAACCGATCTATTATTATTTATATATTTATAATACGGTAGAACAATTTTAAAGAAACCCGATATTCCTCCCGAATACTATATAATATATATTATATATTATATAAATTATTGACTACCCTTATCTTTATTTGTATATACCCCTTCTTAAATACTATAATATTAATAGTAACCGCCTTACTATTATATTAGAATTAAATAATATAGAATTTATTAAAAGTAAAATCTTCGTACGTAGGCGAGGTAAATATATAGTAGTTAGCGGCGTCGAACGGCGTTTTAATAATATTATATAATTGGGTGTAAATGAGGCCGGCCTTTTATTTATAACTATTAAGGGTAATAATTATAGTAATACTCCTGTAATTAGAAATTATCGCTTAAGGGTAATATTTTACTATAGGTAATAGGCGTTTGTCGGCTTTATTAAAGACTTTATCCGTATAGCGAATTTCATTTGAATTTAATACTTTTTCGAACTAAGGGCGTCCGCCCCCCGCTATCTTATATATTATATAAATTGTAGTAGTATTTGCGGTTTGCCGGCGCCGGGCTATAATATAGGATACGAGGTAGTACGTACGCTAGAAGTAAATATATATAATATCCTCGCTTTTATTATAATTAATTATTTATTTATTAAGGTTTAAATAAAATATATTTACTTCGTAATAAGCGGGATCGAACGCGTTATCGAACTTTTTTTAGATTTTTATAACGTAATTATAGAAAGTATTTAATATTTCCTTTATAATCGTTGAGGGATAGTTATAATCGATTTTATAATTATTAAATATAAAGATAATTTTCTTATTTTTAATATTAAAAATTAGTTATTAATTTCGAAAAATGTTGTATTTAATTAGGTTTTTAGCTACGCCTAAGTTAATATATTCTTAGATTGCCTCTTATAATAAGCCGAAGAATTTTAGTTAAATATAGTAAATATTTATCTATATCTAATAATTATTATACGGATTAGTACTATCCTCCTTATTACTATTATCGCTACTAATAGTTTTTTGGCGGTTACTTTCTTTAAGCGTATACGTAATAGTTACTACTATCCGTCTTAAGAAAATAAAATACTATAAAATATTATTATTTTTAATAGAATTATAAATAATTAATATAAGGATATAATTTAATTAAATAATTAAGTATTCCGATAGAATAATACTTTCTTATAACGGGCTATTATTATTAAGTTTGTACTTCGGCGCCTACCCCCTTCGCGACCGCCTACGGGGGCCGGTATTAAGTTCGAAGGTAATAGGGTTATTACTATTATTTATTTAGATATTATTATCCTTGTCCCGTATATTACCGCCCTTATTACCGCCCTATAATAGTAGGGTATAACGATATATCCGGGGGAAGAATATATAAAAAAAAGCGTATAATTATTTATTAACCTAAGTTAAAACGTAGTAGGGAATTGTATATAGCGAGCGAGGCTTTTAGCGGCCCTAGTCTTCGATAGCGTTTATTGCGGGAAGTAATAGTACGTTTATATTTATATAGACGTCGCTTTTAAAATTAAAATATATTTTATAATCGAAAATTTAATTAAGATTGTTTTTAATTACTACGAGAGATTTAATAAATTTTAAAACCAAATTAATATTAAAGGAGATTGTAGACGGCTTTTGAATAGCGGTAATTATATTATAAAAGTATTTAAAATAGAGCTAGGGAGGGACGCCGCCCTCTTTCGACCCTTTAAATATTTATTATAAATTGAATTTATTAGGGTATTACCGGCTTAGGAATTTAATACGTTTGCTCTTTAGAACCCTTAGTAGTTCGGGGCCCGAAGGAATTATAAWTTATAATTCCTCTTCGGGCTAGTTATAATTTTTCTATTATTTAGCCTTCGAATGCTATAAATTATCGTCGGCGTAGTAATAGGGGTAAGTATCTCTACCCTTCTATAGCCGCTTACTTAATAGTATTCTAATAATATTTTATAAATTGTAATAGTTAATATTAATGCCGGGGTCTTTATATTTAAAATATATATATTTAGCGCCGTATTCCTATTCGTAAGATTCGAACGTATAATTTAATAACGTTTATAACTCTATAGTAAATTCTATTACAATATCGGCAAATAGTAGCGGTTGTATTATTATACGCGGGCGTAATAATAGATTTTATATTCTAAGCGGTATATACGGTATCTAATATAGAAGGGCGTTATTATTATAAATATTATTATTACCCGTTCTACATCGGCTTCGGCGCGTATTATCCTTCTTATTATTATTATTATTAATATAGCCCGGAGGGTTAATAGTAGTATTTTATTATTATTCGTTAATAGGATCCTTATTATCGGAGTACTATAATTCTTATAGTCTTTATTAGGGTTCTTCTAACGGTATAGAGAAATTCGGCTATTTATAGACGTTGTCGGATTAATTCGTACTCTTATATATTTAATTATTAATATAATTTTATTAGTAAAAGAAACTTCCTATTCTACTCCTATTATAAAAGGCGTATATTCTTACTATATATTAGGTTTTCTTCTTCTTCTACTTAGAATTATTTATCTTCTTCTACCTCCTCTATTTTTATTAGAAGATTTACCCTTAGGCTATTCCCTAATAGATATATAGTAATTAAGGTATTTGGGCTATAAGCGTCGTTATTAGAATTATTATTATTGTTGATATTGAAGAGATAATTATTATAATCGGAGTTACTATATTCGTTCTCGGAATAATTATTACTATTATATAGGATATAGTCTTCGGTATTAATAAGGGGTACTTCCGTATTTAAATTTATATTAATAATATTAGTCGTTAAGGGTTCTCTACTACTACTACTATCTATAAATATATTTACTTTATTTATACAAAATAAATTAGAGAGTTATAAAAATAATTCTTCTAAAACGTTTAGCGGCTAAGCTATTATTCCTACTACTATTATTAATAATATTATATATATTAATTAAGAATTAGGCAGTAGAAAATATAATAATTAAGGAAGGATAATTTAAAGGCGTAATATACTTATAGCCGGTACTTCGAATATAACGTTTATATATAGGATAGGGTATAACGAAGGGTCGACGTTAATATTAACCTAAGCGTCGAAGGAATTTAATAAAGCGGGGGGCTAGTATTATTCAAATATCGGATATATTAATATTTATTATAATAATTATTACCTCTCGGCTATATATAAGATAGGGCGTAATAAAAGGTCGATAATATTAATTTAAATATTAAAATTTAATAGAGCGGGGAATTAATATTATATAAATATTGGACGTATTAATATTTATTATAGTAATTATTACCTTTACCTCTCGGCTTTTTTCTTATCCCTATATTTTTATAACGACCGGCGATTTTATTTTCTAATTTTTTCTTTCTTTTCTAGCGTTAAGAGGGGAGGATTGGGAGGTCTACTACAACTACGCCCTTTTTTAGCCTATTCTATTATAAACGTTTAAATAAAGGCGATAGAAAATTACTAGGAAATAATTAAAGATATATTTATTATTCTAAATAAGTAAAGAGTAATATCGTATTATAGTAAAGAATAATAAGGCTCTTAGGTATTARGAAAAAGGGGTTTGAAATTTATATATATAGGGTTATATTTATARGTCTTACTATAGTCTATTAAATATAATTAATTACTAATTATAATATTAAATTTAGAAGATTTTTATATTATATTATTAATTAGCTTACTTCTATATTTAATAATTAATAATATTGTAAATTAGAAGAAAAAACCTTCGCGAAAGATAAATAAATTATAATTATTATAACCTCCGATATTTAAGTACGTATAGTAATAATAAAATAGAAGAGCCGAAAGATAGTAGGTAGTTAATAAAATATATTAAAGTAACTAAACTTAGCCGTAGGATTAAGAAATAAATATATTTAAAATTAATGGAAAAACGGAAATCTAATAGTAATCCCTAACCTAAGCTTAACGTAGGGGTACTATATGCTATAATAGATATTACCGATTTCCTAAGTAAAATAAGTATTCCAATTATATATTTAGGGGAATTTAATTACCGAAAAATATATAATATATATAGTAGTATCTATATTAATAAAATTCTCGATTATATACGCTATACTTAAATTAATCCTAAACGCCTTATATTAATTTATTATAAATTCCGGTTTATTACCAATCTTTACCTAGAATTTACCCTTAAAAATAAAAATAAATTACGTCTAACTTTTATTAGTATCTATAGTAATAGTTTAACTAATATAAATAATTATATTTTAATATTAAATACCCTTAGTAATTAGGATTATAAACCCTTACGAGAGGAAGGCTCTAAACTAGGCTATAGAGGAAGGGGTTAGCAATTAATATAGTAATAATTTATATTATAAAAGATTACTTATTAAAAGGTTCAATAGTATTTAATTTGAACTAATTAAGCGTTATCTCCTACTCTTCCGGATTATATATATTTACCGACTAAATTTCGCCGGCCGATATAAATGAAGTTATAGCTACCGTTATAATTAGAACCGCTTACTATTATTATTATAGAACTACTACTATTTTATTTACTTAAATATTATTAGGGTTTTTTAGTAATAGTCCTTATTCCCGGCGGTAATACGTATATAATTATATTATAAAAGCTAGTTAGTCTTACGCAATCTCTAGTAGTAAATATTTTCTAAATCTTCTTCTACTACGCCCTCTACTATATTTTATATTAATTATTAAAAGTTATAATTCGGCTATAAGCTCGGTCGGAGGAAGAAGAGAATCGGGTATTTTTTATCTCTTAGAAGATTAAATATATTCGAACGAGTTTCAATCCCTCTTTCGAAGTTAAAATATTAAACTATTAAATATAATTTAATTTAGGCGTAACGTAAATTATATATAAATAGGTTCAATCGGAAGAAGAGGAGAGTCGGGTATTTTTTATTTCTTAAAGGATTGAATATATTCGAATAAATTTTAATCTCTTTTTTAAGGTCGGAATATTAAACTATTAAATATAATTTAATTTAAGCGTAATATAAATTATATATAAGTAGGCTCGGTCGGAAGAAGAGGAGAATTGGGTATTTTTTATCTCTTAGAGGATTAAATATATTTAAACGAATTTCAGTCCCTCTTTCGAAGTTGGAGTATTAAATTATTAAATATAATTTAATTTAAATATAATATAAATTATATATAAGTAGGAATAATCGCGGACGCGGAAGTATATTAAATAATACCCTATAATATACTATATCTTTAAAAGATATTTAATATATTAAATCGTATTAAATTTGATTACTTTAATTTCCTCCGTACTTACCCCTCTTATAGACTATACGGTTAAATATAAATATAACCGCTCTTAAATTTTTTATTAAATAGATTGATATAAAGGGGAAATATAGTTCTCTTTAACTTCGATTCGTATTATTCTATTTTAATTAACGAAAAAGATCTTAATATTTAATTACTTTAATAAATATCCTAATTTACGGACGTTATCGCTAAAATTACGAAAATACTATAATAATTAGCTTCGACGTCTGAATTACCCCCCTCGGTCTCCGATTTTATCGGATAATTGAATTAATTTTTTGATTTGGAATATATTATTATATTTAATTTATTAATTAAAGTTAATAACGAGCGCTGTTTTAGAGCCTTTATTAACTATATTAACTAATATTAATAGAATTTCTTAGGCGAAGAAGTTTAAAGGACTATTATTTATAATAAGGAAGATATTTTATTATATACGTTTATAAAAATTTTAAAAGGGGAATTCGCGTATATATCGTATATTTAAATAGAAATTATTATTCTCATTACTAATACGCTTAAAAATAACGAATTTATAATAGCGAAATTTAAAATTAAAAATATTATTAAATAAAAAGCTTATATAGCCTCTTCGCTAATAAAATAAATTAAATATATATACTATATATTTATCTACTTTATTTACGGAAGGATTAATAAAATATATAATATTATAGAGGGATATAAAAACGAGAAACGCTATTAATCGCCTAAAATCGAACCGGTTCCCAACTTTAAGCCTACGCTACCTCCTTCTTCTATCGACCTCCGCAAATTCTACAAGGACTATATTACGTATATCCACAGGAAAACTATATATTAAGATTTATACCGGTTCTATAATAGGATAATAATTTAAAATAGTATTTAAATAATTTTAAATATCTATAATCGGCTATTAGAGAATATATTTAACGGCGTTACGGGTCTATAAATTATTCTACGTACTATTTTAATTAATAATATAAAATAGTAGATTACTATCTATATTAAATTCGCTAAATTATTAATTAAGCCTTTTAATAGTATTATACCTAATAAGCGCCGGGTATATTTCACTAAGTATACTTTTTATTAGTTCGAATATAGTAAAATCTCGTATATTTTAATAATTATCGATAGGGAGGGTTTCGATTACTAATTAATTAATAAATCCGTATCGAAGATAAAACGGGCTATTAAATATATAATTTAGACTTATACCCTATATATAGCTTCTATCTATATTTTTCTAAAAATATTATTCTTTAAACAATTATCTTATACCCTAAATAACTATTTTATTTATTAATTCTCAAATAATTACAACCTAAAATCTATACCCTACTCCTCCGTAAATAACTTTATAACCACTCTCCCTATCTCTAATTATAATATAAAGTCTATACCCTACTATTACGTAAATAACTTTATAATTATTATTAATAACCTTACTTAATACCTTACTTCCGTATTCGGCTTCCTTAGAACTTTAATTAAATTATTATACTACGTATCCGAAACTACTAGGCCGCCTATCTTCTATAACGTACGTAATAGCTATTTCCTCGTTTCGTACGGCTATTAATAAAATTACTAAACGGACCTAATATATCGAAAACAAATTTTATATATTGAAATTAAACCGCTATAATAATTTAGTAATATAAAACTACTAATAGCCCCGATTCACAATGTCGTTCTCTATCCCTAATTTAAATATTTCCTAATATAGTAATTTACCTACTCCTCTTTATAAAGCAACTACATCTCCCTCATCTACGAAATAATATCTTCTTACTTACTAAATTAATATTATAAAATAGATTAAACGTATTCAAACTCCGCTACATCCGAAGAATCGATTATATATTACTATATAAAGAATAATATTACCTTCGTAATAATAATTTAATTTAATAAATAACCGGGAACGAATTTAATTCTAGTAACTAAAGAATTTTCTTACTTCAACGATTTAAAATCTTCGAAATCTTTATTATTATATTATTCTTATATTTCATAGTTAAACGAGGATAAGAAATCCTATACCTAATCTTTTTCAATATAATTAAGGACGCCGCTATTAAAATACTATAAGTAGTACTATCATTAGATATAAGGAAAAGTTATATTAAAAGTATTAATAAATTGGGGGTTGCCGTTAATTATAATAAATTAAAGGTAGGGGATTTTAAAGTTGTAAGCCGCGCTTTTAATACGTTTGGCGAAGAAAGTAAACCTATCCTCCCTCTTATTATTAAAGAGCGTTTAAAAGACTAATAGTAAAATTTTTTCTAATATAACGATTATACCCTATACGAGGGGGAAGTTCCAATAATTAATTTTATATATTATATTAATTAATAGAATATATAAGAATTTATTCTATATATTATATTAGAAGCTATTAATTTAGAATATATAATATAATATAAGTATATTATTATTATCTTCTTCCGGGAAGTAGCTTTAGAATATAAAAATACTATTTTAATAATCTTCTTCTAATATTTTAAAAAGGGTTTAGGTATTATTATTATATTAGGCGTCGGAGAATAAAATATTAAAATTAATAATAAAATCGGACGAATTACCCTTATAAAATAAAAAAATATTAAGCGCGGGAGGAAAGGACGTAGGAGTAAGTTCGTCTTTATTAAATTCGTTAGAGCTAGAATTGGGTATAGAAGGAAGGGACGTAAAAATAAATTCGTCTTCGTTAAATTCGTTAGAACTAGAATTATTATAGAGGTTAATAAAGGGCGGGGGT
The DNA here is from genome assembly GCA_009802275.1 of Neurospora sp. CHS-2018a. NCBI lineage: Eukaryota > Fungi > Ascomycota > Sordariomycetes > Sordariales > Sordariaceae > Neurospora > Neurospora sp. CHS-2018a. The sequence continues at coordinate 39,796 of RAKG01000103.1, read as the reverse complement.
ATTTTAAAGGTATTTTTATTTTTTTATAAATTTTTTTTCCCCTATTATTCGGCCGCCTCCTATTATTCGACCGCCTCTTATTATTTAACCTCCCCCTATTATTCGGCCGTTTCCTATTATTCGGCTACCTTTTATTATTCGGCTACCTCTTATTATTCGGCTTCCTTCTATTATTCGACCTTTTTCTTTTATTCGACTTCCCCCTATTATTCGATTTCCCTTTATTATTCGGCCGCTTCCTATTATTCGACCTCCTCTTATTATTCGACCGCTTCTTATTATTCGACCCCCTTCTCTTATTCGACTTCCTCCTATTATTCGACCTCCTACTCTTATCCGACTTCTTCTTCTTATTATTCTTTGTTATTAATATTATTGTCGACGCCTCTTAAAAATTAAAATTCTAAATATTCGGTAGGTTCTAATATTTTATATATTATATAGTATTTAATTTCTATATAATTAAATATTTTATTTTATTTCTAAATTTATACCTCCGCTAAACCTAATATCTTTTCGGCTAGACCCTTTACTTCGTCTAAAGCTTATTATAATAATTATATTATAAAAATTAATTAATTTTATATATTCTATAGTAGCGGACGTTTTTTAAATTTTCTTCTACTATACTTTATATTAATTATTAAAGGTTACGGCTCGGCTATAGGTTCGGTCGGAAGAAGAGGAGAGTCGGGTATATTTTATCTCTTAAAAGGAATTTATATTTCCGCCGAATCCAATATCTCTTTAATTAAACCCCTTACTTTATTTAAAACTTATTATAATAATTATATTATAAAAGTTAATTAATTTTATATATTTTACGGCGGCGGATATTTTCTAGGTCTTCTTCTACTATACTTTATATTAGTAATTAAAAATTATAGTTCGGCTATAGGTTCGGTCGGAGGAAGAGGAGAATCGGGTATTTTTTATTTCTTAGAGGATTGAATATATTCGAACGAATTTCGGTCCCTCTTTCGAAGTCGGGGTATTAAACGGTTAGGTATAGTTTAATTTCCTTTATAATTTAGAATTAATTCGGTTAATATATTATTATTAAAATAATTAATATTGTTATTATGTTATTAGAAAGGAATATTATTAAATAACCTCTAGGAATAAATAGATAGAAGCCGTTTACGTTATATATTTAACGATTAACCTAATAAATAAATCCGGCCTAATTATATCGATTTATATTAATTACTTATTTATAATATTACTTATAACCTTATTCTATATTATACTATTAAGAAAACGTTATAGGAAAATCCTAATAATTTACTCTACGCTACGGCGTTTTTTTATATTCTAATATATATAATTTTAATTGAACTATATTAATATAAATATTATTTAAATATTATTTATAATAGAACGTTAGTAGGGTAATAGTAAGGTAATAGATTTTTAGTAGTTCTTAATATTGCGTACTTCTAAGCGAGTACGAACCCGAACCCTTATAATTAGGGAAGTAATAATATATATAAAATAGTCCTAACTTTTATAATTATAAAAATAATAATATATATAAAGTAGTCCTAACCCTTACAATTATAAAAGTAATAATATACACAGGGTAGTCCTAACCCTTATAATTAGAAGTAATAATATATATAAAATAGTCCTAACCCTTACAACTATATAAATAATATATATAGGGTAGTCCTAACCCTTACAATTATAGAAGTAATAATATATATAAAGCAATCCTAACCCTTATAATTATAAGTAATATATATAGGGCAGTCCTAACCCTTACAACTATAGAAGTAATAATATATATAAGGTAATCCTAACCCTTACAATTATAGAAGCAATAATATATATAAGGTAATCCTAACCTTTATAATTATAAAAGTAATAATATATATAGAGTAATCCTAACCTTTATAACTACCGGCAGCCTAATTAATTAATCCGCCCAGTTGTATCGATTTATATCGGTCGCCTATTTATAATATTACTTATAAATTTAATTATTTATACTATATTAATTAATAAATAATATAGAAGAATTATACGAATCTTCTCTATCCTATTAATTTTTTTTCATTTTAATATATATAATTCTAATAATTATTATTTTATTTTAATTTTAAAGTACTTTAAGGCAATCCTAACCCTTATAATTAATTTAATTGGTTATTATCCGCCCGGTCGTATCGATTTATATCGGTTGCCTATTTATAATATTACTTATAATTTTAATTTATATTATATTAATTAATAAATAATATAGGGGAATTGCGCGAATCTTCTCTATCCTATAGATTTTTTTTCATTCTAGTATACGCAATTCTAATAGTTTTATTTCAATTTCAAAGTACTTTACGATAGAATATTACAATTAGCGAGTATAAAAGTAGGGTAAGGACTCGGGTCTTCTAATAGGATTGTAGCTTACTAGGTAGGAACTAATAGGATTATAGTTTACTAAGTAGGAATTAATAGGATTAAATATTACGAAATATTAAGCCCGTTCCGAACATCCAAAATCCAAGTCGTAATGGCCAAATGGCTTACTGAATTTTATATATTACGCTAATTAATAGAATATATAGGAATTTATTCTATATATTATATTAGAAACTATTAATTTAGAACGTATAATATAATATATTATTATTATTTCCTTCTAAGAAGTAGCTTTAAAATACGAAAATATTATTTTAATAATCTTCCTCTAACGTTTTAAGGAAAGTTTAAATATTATTATTATATTAGGTATTAAGGAATAAAATATTAAAATCGAAGATAAGGTCGGACGAATTACCTTTATAAAATAAAAAAGTATTAAATACGGGAAGAAAGGACGTAAAAATAAATTTATTTTCGCTAAATTTATTAAAGTTAGAATTGGGCGTAAGAGGAAGGGACGTAAGAATAAATTCGTCTTTATTAAATTTATTAGAATTAAAATTATTATAGAGGTTAATAAAGGGCGGGGGTATTTTAAAGGTATCTTTATCTTTTTATAAGCTTTCTTTCCCTTATTATTCGGCCGCTTCTTATTATTCGGCCGCTTCTTATTATTCGGCCGCCTTTTATTATTTAGTTACTTTTTATTATTTAGCCTCCCTTTATTATTTAACCTCCCCTTATTATTCGGCTGCCTCTTATTATTCGGCTACTTCTTATTATTTGGCCGCTTCTTATTATTCGGCCGCCTTTTATTATTTAGCCGCCTCCTATTATTCGGCCGCCTCCTATTATTCGGCTACTTCCTATTATTCGGCTACTTCCTATTATTTAACCTCCCCCTATTATTCGACCTCCCCTTATTATTCGGCCGCCTCCTATTATTCGATTTCTTCTTATTATTCGACTTCTTTTTATTATTTAACCCCCTTTTTTTATTTAATCCCCTTTTTTTATTCAACCCCCTTCTCTTATTCGATTTCCTTTTATTATTCGACCTTTTATTCTTATCCGACTTCCTCTTCTTATTATTTTTTATTATTAATATTATTATTAACGCTTTTTAAAAATTAAAATTCTAAGTATTTAGTAAATTCGAATACTTTATATACTATATAATATTTATTTTCTATATAATTAAATACTTCGTTTTGTTTTTAAATTTATATTTCTACCGAACCTAATATCTTTTCGGCTAAACCCTTTACTTCGTTTAAAGTCTATTATAATAATTATATTATAAAAATTAGTTAATTTTATATATTCTCTAATAGTAGATATTTTTTAAATCTTCCTTTATTATACTTTATATTAATTATTAAAACTTATAATTTAATTATAAGTTTAATCGGAGGAAGAGGAGAATTAAATATATTTTATTTTTTAAAAGGAATTTATACTTCCGTTAAACCTAATATCTCTTCGGTTAAACTTTTTACTTCGTTTAAAGTTTATTATAATAATTGTATTGCGAAAGTTAATTAGTTTTATATATTCTCCGGTAATAAATATTTTTTAAATCTTCTTCTACTATATTTTATATTAGTAATTAAAGGTTATAATTCGGCCGTAGGCTCGGTCGGAGGAAGAAGAGAATCGGGCATCTTTTATTTTTTAGAGGAATAAATATATTCGAGTAAATTTCGTACCCTTTTTATAGGTCGGGGTATTAAACGGTTAAATATAATTTAATTTCCTTTATAATTTAGGGTTAGTTTAATTAGTATATTATTATTAAAATAATTAATATTATTATTACGTTATTAGAAAGGAGCATTACTAAACTTCTAAAAATAGATAAATAGAAGCTATTTATATTACGTATTTAATAATTAATTTAGTAAACGAATCTACTTAATTATATTGATTTATATTATTACGATGCACTAGCTTACGTAGTTCCGTATCGCGTAGTTGGGTACAAATAAAATAAATAATTAAAGTTAAAGAAGGAAAGAGGGAGAGGTTGAGATCTAAGCCTTGGAGTTGCACCTTTATATAGGATGCGCCCAAATTCTACCAACCTCGACCGCCTTCCTTATTTAATCTAATAATATACGTAAATGCGATATATAAGTCGCGGTGCTAATTAAATAGGCGTATATATTAATACCGCCCGTATAGCTAATTAGAGTACGCGTATCGATAGTACCAGTAGGTCCTATAGGTATTATAATAAAACGAATAGGATATAATCTATAGTACTAAATTCTAATCGTTATATTACCCTCCCCCCCGGGTTAAAACTTAGCCCTAGAACTTTAAGAATAAAAAGAAAAAATTTTAATATAAATATAATCCGAATATTTCCTTTAATGTCCTCTTATTTCTTCCTTACTATTATTCTCCTTCTTAAATTAATTCGTAATCTTTTAATTAGTTTATTATTATTATTATAATTTAATTTATTACCTGCTAACTATTAGGCTAATCGTTTAGGAGGTCTTAGTATTATAGGGTTCGCTTCGTAATATTCTTTTAAAAATTCTATTAAATTAATAAAATTATTTATTAGCTAAAATTCTAAATTAGAGTCCTATCCTTTCTATTCTACTTAATACTCTAATTTTCCCTTCGTAACCTTTAATAAGATTACCTTTAGGACTTCCTATTCCTCTTAATTACTATTAATTAATTCGCCGGCTAAATTTTTATTACTTTATTCTAATAATAAGTTATCCTTATACTTTTTTAAACGGTTAATATAGTAGACTATTACTCCTTTTTATCCCTTAGGAACCTTTAATTTATAAGAGTAACTTCTTATAATTTTAATCCTATAAGGGATATAAATTTACTACTAATTTAATTTATTATTAGGGCGGTCCGTAATTTATCCCTTTTTAATAATAAAAACGTAATCGCTAACGCTGAAATTAAATTCCCTTTTATATTTATTAATTTAAATTATTTACTATTATTATACCTTATTAATAATATAGTAGGTAATTACGTGAAATAATTTTAACCGTTCGACCAATTAATAAACTTCCTATTAATTAATCTCTATCTTAAATAATTTTAAATTTACGTAGTCCTCCTAATCTAATATACTAAGTATTAGGAAGCCTATAATAATTTTTCTAAGGGATAGACTATTTAAATTATTATAAGGTAAATTCATTTAAACTATATTTAATACTAGAATAAATTCCAACTAATTATCCTAATTATAATTAATATAAGGTCTTAATTATTAGTTAATATATTAGTATAAATTCTCAATTTAATTAGCGGTCTATAAATAACCTAATGTAGCCAACTTCTATTTAATATTTAATAACGAGGCCGCCTCTTATATTATTTAGGATACGAATTATAGTCTTCTATTATTAATTACTTCGTCGGGTAATTTAAAGAAGCGATAAGGGCTTTAATAATATAAAACGGTAGCGTTTTTAGCGGTAATAGTATCCTTATAAAGGATATTCTAACTTACTTTCGAAAATCGATTTATAATAATTATTAATATATTGTAACCGTAGCGGTCTTTAAGTATAGATTTGAAATCGATTACTAGAAATATCTATAGCTTATAATTCTCTTTTAGAAGAATTAAATATATTAATTTAGAAATTTTATCCTTAAGCGTTTTTAATACTTTATACGTCCAATAATTAATAATATAACGGTCTACGTTAATAATTAACCCTGCCTACTAGTATTATTTATAAATTATTCGCTTAATTTTATTTCTACCCGGGTATATTGAAATAACCGGATAATAAACTGCTTCGATAAATTTAATTCGTAGATTACCGTTTTCCGGGACTACTAATTTATAATCTTTAATTAGTAGACTATCCTTAATAATAAAGGGTAAACCTTTCTATTTCGCCTTTTCTTTATAGATTAATAATAATTCTATAGATCGGTTAGTTTAAATTATCTTATTAATTAAATCGTAGCTAATTTCTAATTCGGCAATTTCTACGTTAACTAATTTATCCTCCCCCTCCAAATTAATTAATATATCCGCTAATTTATTACTAGCGAAGATAAAGAATTTATTATTAGCGGGTTTAAATATTCGTAAGGTAAATTAGTCTTCCTTTTTATTTTTAATAGTCTTTAAATCTTTTAATTTTTGAGAGAATATATTAACGGTAACGTTTTCTTTATTGGGGCGGTAGGTTATTCGGAACTAGTATTTTAATAGAGTTTTAAGCTAACGGACTTATTTATTATTTAGTACCCTCTTTATACTAAAATATTCGAGCGCCTAATAATCTATAAATATTATAAAGGGTTTAGTACCTTTTAATTCGGGTCGCTATTATTTAATCCCTTTTATTACGGCTATTAATTCCTTATTATAAATAGGGTAATTGAATTCTATTAAATTTATAGTTTCCGAGTAGAATACGACCGGATATTAATTATTATTGTTTTAGAGTTAGTTTATTATATTTATACAAACTTTATTATTAGTATTTATTTTAATTCGTATTTCCCTCTTATAATTAAAGTAATATAAGATAGGCGTGCTAAGTAGGCTTCTTTTTAAGGTATTGAACGCCTCTTTATAGCGGTCGTCCTACTTAAAAGCTAAATCCTTCTTTATTAAATTCGTTAATAGCTTTATTATTTAATTAAAGTCTTTAATAAATTTCTAGTAGAAATTATAGAAATTTAAAAAGGTTTATACGCCTTTTATAGTAATTAACTCCTTTTATTCCTTTATAGCTACTACCTTCTCCGGGTCTACTATAATACTGTCGGTACTAATAATAAAGCTTAAGAATTTAATCTTAGTTATATTAAATTCGTATTTCTTAATATCGGCTTGTAGCCCTACTTCTTCGAAATATTATAGTATTATATCTATTACGGAGCAAGGCTAAAGGTAGGGGGTAGGTTGGATATGCGTAGTTGTACGAAGAGAGGGAAAGAGAAGTATACGCAAGTTTAGCGATATAGGGTATAGTACGAAGGCTATACCTAAAGCCTAGACCAATGTACGTATATATATACGTAATGTGCTATTAGCTAATAATAGTAATAGTATAATATAAAGTTTAATTACCTATAGTAGGAGCCGTATATATAATAGGTAATTATAAATAATCCTATAATATTACTTCCTTATAAAAGAAGCTCTAGAGCTTTAAAATTTATATATATATAAAATAATAGATTATTCCTTAATTTCCGTCTTCTAATTCCTTTACCCGTAAATAAGATCTGTCTTCGAAATCCTCTTCCTTTATTCGTAATTCCCGGATCCTCCTTATATCTTTAAATTCCTTTGCAGTCTAATTATTATTACCCTACTAATAAATCCTTATTTTTAATTTATCCTTTATATTCTTCGTAAGGAGCCTCTTCCCTTATTATATTTCTAATAACCTCCTAAAAATCTTCCTAAACGCTTCGTCCAATTTCTTTATATCTTCTTTGGATAATACCTTTAGTTCGTAAGGGATTACTATAACCGTTGGGGTTAGCCTCTACGATAGGGCCTATTACTTAATTATAATATTTATAACGGCGGCGTTAATTTACTCTTTTAAATCGGTAATACGTTTAGAACGTTTCGGAGGTAGGGCTGGTACTAGGGCGGCGGGTCGGGGTATTCGGAGCGCTAAGGCCTAGGGTATTAAGGCGGCTAATCGGGGTATTCGAAGCGTTAGGGCCCGGAATATTAAAGCGGTTAGTATCCGTTCCTATAATATAGTTATAATCTCTAGCTATAATTTAACTTTTAATAGGATTAGCGCTTCGGAATAATTATTATAGAAAGTAATAATAGCTTTCCTTATATTAATTATATTAGCGATTAATTCCTCGGTAGAGTCGTAATAAATCTATATTACTATATAAAATTAATAATAGTTACCCCCCTTCTATTTATAATTTCGAAACTCGTCGAGCTCCTATTTTACTACTTCCTTATAATTATTAATTCTAATTATAACCCTACCTTCGATAGCCTATATATCCCCTTAAATAGCGGCTTAACTGGGTAGGCCTTTCTTATAAGGCTTAATTATAAATACGTAAAATATTAAGGAGTATTATATATTAATAAATAAAACGAATTTAATATTATAGGAATATACTTATTCGATTCTAAAAGGGCCTTCCTAATATAAGTACAATTTATTATATAGGCGGCCGTTCGCTAAATTAGTCGTATTTAATATAACTAAATCTCTAGAGTAATATTTTAATGCGTTGGAGCGCTTTATATTAGTATTAACCTTATATCAATCCTATACCTTTTTAGTTAACGTCCTAATATAATTCTAAATAGCTTCGAATCGAATTAATAATTCGTTAGCCTTTAAATATTCCTTCTATTAAGTAAGAGAGAGCTAGGATAGTATAATTAACGTCGGTTTAATACTTATATGTAAGTAAAAGCTATAATTAGTAAAGAAGGGGGTAATTCCTATAATTTTTAAAATTATATTATTACCCGCAAACTCCGTTAATAATAATTATTTAGCCTAATCCGTTTGTACCTAATTTACGAAAATTCGTAAATACTACTCTATCTCTATATTAATACGTTCCGTCTAAACGTTCGTTTAAAAGTAAAAAGCGGAATTAAATAGCTTCTTAACGGCCAATTTCTTATAAACGGTAGTTTAAAATAAAGATACGAATTAAGAGCTATAATCTAATACTATAATATCGGGTAGACCGTATAAAGTATATATCCTATTAATAAAACGGTCGGCTAATTCCTCCGCCTTTATAGTTTCGGTCGCGATATAATACTATATTTTAATTAAGTAGTCTATTATAATAATAATATACTTAAACTTTTAGCCTAAATATAAACTTTCTAAGAGGGGAGAGATATAGTCGATAGAAATATCCTTTTAAAATATAAAAGCGGTCGGTATAAGCTTAAAATAGCTTACTTTAACCCTCTATAACGCTTTAATCTTTAAATAGACTAAATAACCTTTATAATAAGCCTTTACAAATTCCGCTATACTAAACCAATACTAATATTCGTTTATCTATACCCAAATTTTATCTCTATTAGGGTACCCTACCGTTAATAAAAAATAAGTATAGTAAATTAACTATAACTAAATAACCGTATCGTCCGGGTCGATAAATACTTATCCTTTATAATAAACTTTACTTCTTATTATAAAATACTCTATAAATACTACTTTTAACTTCTTTCTAATATAGAAGCGCTACTTTAAACGGTTAGGATCCCGTAGGTAGGCGATTACCTCCTATATTAATATAGACTAAATATAATTTTCTTCGATAATATCGTCTATAAACTTATCTAATTCCTCTAGAATATTTAGTACTAATAAAAAAACTTCCTTATCGAACTTTAAATCGTCGGTATTTATAGCCGAAAGCTTAAAGTATCTATCTTCGAAGAGGATTAAATTAATAAGTTTACAGTTCTTAACTTTTAAGTAATAATCCTCTATATCTAGCGGTATATCCTTAGGCTTCCTACTTAGAACGTTAGGGCGAAGGTTCCTCGAATTTAAAGTATAGCGGATAAAAAAATTAAAGCGGGATAAAAATTGTAATTAGTGTATATAGTAGGGAATTAATTACTTATTTATAATAAAAGTCTTCAAATTCTTATAGTTTATAATAATATTAAACAATTATTACACTCCCTCCAACTCTAGCCTCCACTCCTCTAAAGCTTTAATAATAATTAGTAACTCCTTATTATAAATATCGTAATTATATTCTACAATATTATATTTCGACGAAAAGTAGGCTATAGAGTAGAATATTCCGTCGTCCTTATATTATAAAAGGGTACCGCTTAATACTTAATTAAAAGCGTCCGTTTTTACAATTGTCTTCTTAAACTAATTATATATATATAAAGTAAGTCCGCTATTAAAAATTACTTTCAATATTTTAAAGGCGGACTACTAGGCTACAATCTATTCCTATTTAATATCTTATTTAATAAAGTCGTATAATAGCGCGGCTATAATTAAAAATCCTTTAATAAAGCGTCGGTAGAAATTAGCAAAGTTTAAAAAATTTTATAGGAATTTCTTAAAGGTGGGGGGCTACTAGTTAGTAATAGTTTTAATCTTTTCGGGGTTTATCTTAATACTTCTAAGCGTAATAATTAGCCTTAAATATTTAGTCTTCTTAATATAGAACTCGTACTTATTAATATCTATTTGTAAGCCGGCTTTAATTAGCCGTTCGAAAATATTATTAATATAATATTCGTAGTCCGCCTTATTATTAAAAAAGATTAGAATATTATCGAAATAAATAATTATATATACGTTTAGAATATTGTATAGGATATTATTAATATAGTTCTAAAAAATACTTAGAGCTCCCTATAGCCCGAAGGGGTAAACTAAGGATTTAAAAAGCCTAAAGTAAATAACGAAAACTATTAACTATTTATACCTTTCGGCTATATAAATATAATTAAAAACGGCGATAATATCGAACTTAATAAAGATTTTAGCCTTATAAATAGTATTAAAGGTCTCTTTAATTAAAGGAAAGGGGTATTTACTTTTAAAAGTAATATTATTAATACTTTTATAATTTATATAAACTTGTACTCCTCCGCCTAATTTCTTTATAAATAAAATTTAAGAGGCGGCCTCCAACTATAATAAGCGAATAAAACCGATTTTTAAATTATTATTAATTTATTTCTTAATAATACTCAACTCGTCGGAATTAAAGGGTTTTAATTTAATATAAAGTATTTACTCGCTTAATTTTAATTCGATTTTAAAATTGTAAGAATAGTAGGGGGGAATAACTATAGCCTTCCTAAGCTTAAAAACGTCGATATACTTCCAATATTAATTAAAAAACTTCTTTTTAATCTATATATTAGTCTTAAAAAGCTTATTAGCCTTTTCGTAGAATTTAATAACGTCCTCTTCTATAATTCTAACGACTTTAATAGCTTTTTTGTAACGCCGGAAATCCTTGTCTTTATTATTAAAGTAAATTTTATTAACGATTTGAATAATATAAATAGTAACTTTAAATCCTTTACTAATATAAGCGTCGATTTAAAAGTAGAAGCGCTTACTTAATAGTTTTTTATATTTAATTTTATTACCGGCTATAATTTTTTATATTATTTCTTCAATTAATAAATCTGTTAGTCCTATTCTTATCCCTACCCCTCTATCGATAATACTTTTATTATTTCCTTATTCCTCAAATTCTAGAACACTTTCTTTTACCTTTTTAACCCGGGCTTCCTCTTCCGTTCTAATTTCCTCTATAATTTTATTAATTTCTACGTATAAAATATAGAACGTTCGAAAATTATATATTTCGTAGAACTAATTAAAATTAATTACTATTAAATCCCTAATATCTATTAAATTAATTAAATTGTTCGAATAATAAGTATAATAAATAGGGATATAATAGTCCGTATTAGACCTTCGCTAACTAGTAATTAAGCGGTAAACCGTAAATCTAATTTTGAAAACGAAGTCTATAATTAGTATTAATAGGGTATTAGAGCGCGCTTCGTAAACCTCTAACCGGACAAACTATTACTTCGTAACGTATTATACCCTTTAAGCGGATAATAGGTAATTTGTAATTTTAGGGTCGAAATCCTTAATTATTATTAAAATTTATTTATTCTTATATTCGTCTTCTAAATAAAATATTATTATATCTTTAAGTTTATCCTCTACCGTTAAGGATAGAAGGGTAACAATTCGGTTTAAAACTTTATAACGTTTTRTATAATTATAATCCTAAGTTTTAAATACCCGACGAAAGGAAGCGGGTAAATCTGTAGGTAGATAGCGGTTAGTGTATATTTCCGTAAAAGTAATTAACCCGTCCGGCTAAGAAATTAAAGGGTTATAAAACTTAAATTATAATATACTTAAAATTACTAGGTAATTTACTACTAAATTATATACTAATATTATAATTATTTTTATATAGTAGCCGATTTAAAATTAGATTTTATAATAGTAAATAATAAGGTCCTTAAGGACGCCGTCGGCTAAATATAAGGCCTTTAACTTAGGAAGCTTTAATAGTAGTATAGTATAATAAATAGTAAAACTATAATTAATAAAGGCGAGTACCGAGCACTTACTATCGATTAAAACGGTATACTTACTTTATTATTTATATAATTTATAAATAATATAAATAGAGAGAAAAATAGAATTATTATTTTAATTATTTAAAATTAAATTCTTTAATTAAATTACTTCTAAATCTATTAAATCTATATCCTCCTCTTCTATTATTATTATAAACAATAGCCTTTCTATATAATTTAATAGGGAGGTTATATATTTCCTATATTGTATTTAGGAGCGAAGGGAGCGGTAGCAGGCGCGGTAATTAGAGTAGCGGGAACAGCCTCTTTAACGCCTATAGTATTAATGTAAGTGCTATTATTGTAATTATTCTAACCTATTACTAATTTACTATTATTACTACTACCTCTACTACCGCTATAATTATAATTATTATAATAATTATATTCCCTCTTAACTTTAGGGATACTAATATTAATATTATTATAATAATTCATAGCCTAGTAGTTAGGTTTGGTATAACGCTTATAAAGGTTATTCTATATACGGTAATCGATAATAACTTTATCGATTATATAAATTAAAGAGATATTAAAAGCGGATATAGCATTTAGATCTATAGTATTACCGCCTTAATTAATAGTACGTTTAAGGATAGAGGTACCGCCGCTAAAGCTAGAATTAAAGCTGGAATTATTCTTATAAAATAAGATAATAATTTTATTATACTAATTGTACTCTTTAATATTAAAAGCGAATTTATAATATAGAGTAAACTACTTATTATAATCGTTAAAGGCGGGGAATTCTTATTAATAAGTAATAATATTATAGATTTTATTAGTAATCTTTATTTTAAAATAATAAATTTTTATAGAATTGTTTAAGTCGTAGTAATCGACGAAGGTAATAAATTTATCCTTAAAGTTAAACTATTTTTAACCCCTAATTATCTTTAAGGTTTTAAAATCGTAATATAATTCGAAGGTAAAATCTATATAATTGTACTTAATATTGAAATAAGCGAGTAAGAATTCGTTAATTTCCTACTTCTACTTTTTTTTATTAATTTCCTTTAATATTGGTATAATTTAAGGAGATAGGGTATAAAAAGCGGCGCCTCCTAAGTACGAAAGGATTTAAGCGAACTTATAATATTCGTTTTAACTGAAATACTAAATATCCTAAAACTAATAGAACTCGATCTTCGTACGCTAAATATAGTAAAATTCAATATATTTAACGGCCGTATTACCCTTAGTATTAAAAGCCTTAAGGTTTTTACTAATCTTCGACTTCGGGGTAAATATAATATTAATATTAATGTCGTTATTGTCGTTGTTAGGGTCGGATTCGGGTAAATCGGTAAGTTAAAGAAAGTTTAAATCTATCGGATTTATATATTAGTAGAAAGACTTTTTAAACTCCTTAATAATATTGTTCTTTTCGCGGAAATTAGTAATATAATTCTTCCTAAATTAATTATTAGCCTCGTTAATAATATTAAGTATAGAATTAATATTGGTAAATTTATTCTAAATAATAATAAATTATTTCTCGAAATAGGCGACCTTATTATTAAAGTAAATAATAATTACGTTTTACTTTACTAATTACTCCGTATTATCGGCGAACGTATTGTTAATAACTATAATAAAAGAGTTCGCTTTAATAATATCCTAATAAATAAATCGGGCGAAGGCGGTAATAATATATAGGAAAACGCAATAGTTAGTAAATTTAAAGGCGGTATCGAAATTAGCCTATTCAATTATAGCGCCGGGATCGGAACTACCGTTAAAAGATTCTATAACATTCTCGAAGAGCGTTTCGTAAATAGGGTCAATAATTAAACTAATAATAGAAATAGTAATATCTATATTAATAACGGATAATATTAATTAATTCAATTAATAGGAGGGGAAGGCTATTACCTTATAACTAACTAAATAAGCGCTACTTTATAAGCGCTATTACGATTGTAGTATAACGTAGTAGTATTAAGGGTCGGACTTTAAAAGTCGAACCTATTAATATAATACGATTAAAACTATTGTAGTATAATAATCGCAGGCATATTAAAAATTCTTACGATAGCGGCAATTAAATAAATGAAATTATACGCTCGTAGCGTAATAGAAAGGTATAATTAACTATTATAGGGTAAGGCCAAAAGTAAAGGGTAGGTTAGATATATGTAATTATACGAAGAGAGGGAAAGAGAGGTATATATAAGTCTAGCGATATAAAGTATAGTACGAAGGCTATACCTAAAGCCTAGACCAGTACACGTATATATGCACGTAATATACTATTAGCTAATAGTAGTAATAGTACGATACGAAGCTCAACTGCCCATGGCAGGAGCCGTGTATGTAATAGGCAGTCACAGGTAATCCTGTAATAATATCGACGTATTTATTATAGTCCTCTTAGTTATTGGAATAAATTAAAATATTATTGATATAGGCGCTATAGAAATTATTAAGGTAATTTATTAAAATTTCGTTAATAAACCTTTAAAATAACGATAGCCTACTTATTAGCCCGAAGGGTAATACTTTATATTTATATATTCTATATTTTATATAGAATATAGTTAAATCCTTATAATTTAAGTATATTCGAATATAGTAGAAAATTTAACGGATATTTATCTTCGTAAAGATTTTAATTTAGTTAATACGGGCTAGGGTTTCGTCGATAAGAGGTAGAGGATATCGGTCCTTCTTTAATAATATATTAAATTTCCGGTAATCTATATAGAAGTGTAGACCTCTATTAACCTTTAATACAAATAATACCGGGGCCGCCTACAATATTAAATTAAATTCGATAAATCCCTTTTAAAAATTATTAGTAATATATTACTTATATTCTTCTAACTCCTCTAGAATTATTTTATATAACAAATTATATCCTAAATCCTACGGAGATTTGCCCTCTTCGAACTCGATCTTATAATTAATTTTATCTTTAAGCTTTAGTAATATATTAGAATCCTTCTTACTAAAAATATTAATACAATTCTAATACTTCTTAAGGAGTTTATTTATAACGAATTATTAATACTCCTCCTCATCCTCTAGCAATAGTTTGGATTACTTTACCTCAATAATACCGTTAATTTCGTAGAAGCTAGTTTCTTTAATAGTCTCTCCTCGTTTAGCGTAGAAATTTATAGTTATAATGCTTATTAGGGTATAGTCCCGGGGGCGTTATTTAGTCTAACTAAAGGTTCGTTCTAAGTAATATAATCCCCGAATATTGTAGTAGGGGTATAGATCCTTACTTTATTTATATAAGTTTCGAATTATTTCTAATTCTATAATTTCCGCTTCCGAAGTATATTTGTATTTAATATTATTAAAGAGTTCCTATTCTATTTAGTTAATATTTACTAACGCTAGAGGATTTCTATAGTTACAATATTTAGTTATATAGATACTCTTTAGTTTCTAACTAGTATTAGGGATTCCTTTAGGGGTTTCGGTATACTTCCTTCCTTAAATTTCCTTTTTAGTTGCCAACGGGAGCTTTTACTTTTACTTTTCTAATTTAGCGATCGTTTCTTCTATTACCTTTACCTTAGCTTTATTTTATTTCCTAACCTCCTTTATTTTAATTTATAGTTCTTTAATAATAATATTTAACTCCTTAGCTTCTTTTTCTGCTTTTTACTTAAGTAAATAAATTTATAATAAAGTATTGTCCGCTCGCCTTTTATCTTCTATATTTATAAAATGCCTTCTTTATTTTACGTTTTTTTAAAAGGAAGGGTCTTAAAGTAATTTCGGTCGCTTATTAATATCGATATCTTTATCTAGCGGCGCTTTTAATAGATCTTTTAGGAAGATTAGCTAATTATTACTATAATTAAGTAGGATTTTATTTTCGTTTAATTATAATTTTCCTAATATTATATCCTTTAATATTATTAATAGAACGACTATTTATTAATTTAGGAATTTGTAGCCTTATACCCGGATAGTCGCCTTTATAACTTAAGAAATAACGTTAGGTTTAATATTTTTATAGAGAAACGCTATCTGCACTGCCGCTAACCTCTTACTACACTGCCGTCTAAAAAGAAAATCTCAAGTAGCTCTACTAAAATGGAGTCCTATAACCTCAAAGTAGTATTGGAATTTCTGTATTTTTTTGCTCTATTTTATAAGCCTAGAAGGGGACTTCGAACTTAACTGTAACGTCCAAAACCACTATCGGTTTTAGGAATGAAAATAAAAACTTTAAGATTTCTAGCATTATTTAAAGTAGTAAATATAGAAGGTGGCGAAAGACGAGGCTTACCCAGTAAAATAAAGCAAAATTCAATAAGCCTAAAAATGGTATTTTTGTACCTATAGCTTAACGTCTGGCTAAGTTATAGTTGGTTAGAGTTTTGGACGGCAGTGTAGTAAGAGGTTAGCGGCAGTGCAGATAGCGTTTCTCTTTTTATAAGGCCGAACGTACTCTAATTAGAAGTTAGTTTTACTATTTAGTTTTAAGTACTTAATTAATTTGTTAGCGAATTTTTAATTTAGAAATATATAAGTATTTACTCCCGTATCGATAAGTATGTTAAAAGTAGAAATAGATAATCTATTATAAATTACGCTATATTTAATAGTAAAAGGTAGGCCCTTTCCTAAATAGTTTCACAAATTAAATTTATTTATATTATCCGTTTTTCTTATTAATATATATATCGATACCTCGCCTAGACGGGAGATTAATTTCTCTAAGCGTTTTAATTTTTTAAATCCGAATCCGAATCCTTTTTAATAATAGTTTTAATTTCGTAGCCGTCGTCGCCCTTATTTTTATTTAGTTCGATCTCCTTATTAGGGAATTTAGTACGTATAGCGTAGATTTTAGTATTGTAGGTTTTAAAAAACTTTTTATAATAAAGGTAGGTAGGTACTATATAATTAGGCTTTCAATAAATAAAGTATTTTCCCTCCTATTATAATTTATAGGTTTCCTCTTTAGACGGTTTCTTATATAGAAAGGATAAACCGGGTAAACGGTTACGAAGGGGACCGAAGGCGGTATCTTTAGATAGTTTCTTAAAACTATTATATACTTTACCTACGGAAGCCTTCTTATCCTTATCGTTAGGTTAACCTATATAGAAATTCTCGTTAAAATTTTAGAGAAGTTTAATATAGGCGTTATAAATGTAATTAATATAATAATTAATTTTAGTATAATTACGAAGTCGGGTAGTAATCTTGCGATAGAATTTAAACTTTTACTAGGAATTAGGAATATTATAGTAGCTAGTAAGACGAATGAAAACTATTTTAAAATCGCAAAAATAATTAAAATAATATATTATTAAACTCTCGTACTCTTCGCGAACCTTCTCGTCGGCGTTAAAATTATAGTAATTTAATTATAAGTAATTTATAAAGTCCTCGACCGTATTAATATATAATTTGCCGGCATTGGGCCGAATAAAAGGGTAAAGGTTTTTTAACGCTTATTTAAAAAGCCTAGAGACGACTTTTCTAAAGGCGGCTTCGTTATTTGCGAAGTAATTAATATTTATACGAAGACGGTTAGTTATTTAAAAATATTATATATCGAATTCTAATTTATTATCCTTATTATTAGAAAAGGTAGGGATATTTACTTTAGCGGTCTTACTACGACGACGATTTCCTTCGAAAAAGATTGTACTAAAAGGGGTACCGCTCTTTTTATAATAGGAACGCTTATTATTATTACGAAAGATACGACGCAAGTTGTAAGGGGGGTCGTAATCGTTATTATTATTATTATTATTAATTGGATCGTTATTACTATCGTTATTAAAGTCGCTGCTACCGGCTCCGAAGTAATATAAAGTAGGTTTAGAAAGGGCGCGTCGATCCTTATTACGGCGACTATTATCGGGGGTTTTAAAAAGACAACGGTCGGAAGTCTTACGACGAATAATATTAATTATAGGGATAAAACTAGGAGAATATTCAATAAATTCAATAAAGGTAATTTTCTCTTTAAGTTTAGATTTAATTAGTTTAATAGTTTTAGGCTTAGTAGCGGCTAATTCCTTTATACTTATATTAGCGACGTCTAATAACCAATTTAAACTATTAATTTAAGTTTATAAATATAAGACCTTAAAGTTATATTATCTTTATATAACTTTAAAGTCTTCGATATAGTCCTTCTTAATACCTTTTATTTAGTTACGGACGCGAACCTCTATAATTAATATTAATATCTTATAAACCTTAATAATTATATCGATTACGTTATTAATTTTTTTACTTTATTTATTATATTTATAACGGAGATTACTATTCTTAACCTAGAGGTTATAGACCTTCTTATTTAAATCGTTTTTATTTACGTCGGCCGCCGCCAACTACTATTCTAAATCGATTAGCCGGTTAATTAATTCTAATTCGTTATCGCTAGCGCCTAAACGGTTATCGATATTAATTTAATATTCCTTAACCTTCTAAACGAAGTATATAACCTACTTATCTATTTTAATAATAATTTTATAAGTATAATAAAGCGCGTATATTATATTTTTAATAATACTAATAAAGGTTTCTAATACGTAAACTCTAATACTAATTTTTCTCTATATAGTATTAGGGTCTTAGTTAATTAGAATTAGAAACTCTTAGAAGGTTAAGGGGCTATTCTAATTTTAGATAATTAACGAAGATTAGTTTTATTAAGTAATAGGGTAAAAGCTAATAATGTAATTTCCTTTATTATTTTTATTATTATTATTAATAAAATTAGTACGGTTGGTACCGTTTATAATAATTTCGTTTACCTTTAATATATAATAGCGCACTTTTATTAATAGGTGAAGGTTATTTATATAAAGGGTAAAATTACTAATAAAATCTTATTAAGGTTATTAATTATTATTTATTAAGTAGGTAATAGAAGGAAATAGGGATTTGGCTAATAAATCGACTATTTTATCGTTGAATTCCCTGGCGTTAATAGAAATGCAGCGTATTTAGGAGTTATAAGTTGTAATATTATTATAGTAAGTATCGGAAATATAATTAAAACCGCTATAATTTAAGCGAATATAATAATAGGCGACCTCATTATTAGCGTACTATTTATAAAGGGGTACGTATTTACAAACTATATTAAGGTTAAGGTCTATAGTCTTCTTATTATTATTCGTATTAGGGTTTAGAAGCGAATTAATTTTGGGAACGAACTTTATATTGTATTTAATACGATTAATAAATTTAATAGGAGTTTCTTTTAAAGTATTAAAGAAAAGTAATTCTCTTTAGCGGGGTTATTTATTAAAGGTATAACACTTCTTAGAAGGGGTAGAAGTTACGACCGATTCGTCGAATAATTCGTCGTCGGTTCTAGTATAGAAAGAGGCGTCGTTATCTTCGTCCTCCTAATTAGGGTTACCTTCAATATTATCCTATTATTTAAACGAGGATTTATTATTATAATAATAATTATTATTATCGTAATTAATAATATAAGGTTATTCGGTTTATCGTTTATCGGAAATAAGAGGGCGGCCTAAAGGTATATCCTTAGTAAAATTAATTATAATAATTAATTTTCGTCGTAATCGGTAGGGGTCGGGTTTAATAATAGGTTTGTAATATTAGCGGGGCGACGTTCGGGGTTAAAAGTTAACGAAGCGACTTATTGGGTTCCGGATTCAAATTAGAATATTATAATACCTTCCTAAACGGATATAAATAAACTTTAATTAAATATTACAATATACTAATTTATATAGTTCTGTATCGCGTAGTTAAATATAAATAAAATAAATAATTAAAGTTAAAGAAAGAAAGAGGGAGAGGTTAAGATTTAGGCCTTAGAATTACACCCTTATATAGGATGCGCTTAGATTCTACTAACTTTAACCGCCTTCCTTATCTAATTTAATAATATATATAAATATAATATATAGGTCGCGGTACTAATTAAATAGGCGTATATATTAATACCGCCCGTGTAGCTAATTAGGGTACGCGTATTAATAGCACCGGTAGGTCCTATAAGTATTATAATAAGACGAATAGGATGTAATCCATAGCACTAGATCCCAGTCGTTATATATATTAGTCGCTTATTTATAATATTATTTATAACTTTATTCTATATTATATTATTAAAAAAACGTTATAGGAGAATCCTAATAATTTACTCTATACTATAGCGTTTTTTTATATTCTAATATATATAATTCTAATTAAATTATATTAATATAAATATTATTTGAATATTATTTGTAATAAAATATTAATAAGGTAATAATAAGGTAGTAGACTTCTAATAATTCCTAATATTACGTACTTCTAAGCGAATACGAATTCGAACCCTTATAATTAAAGAAGTAATAATATATATAAAGTAGTCCTAACCTTTATAATTAAGAGAAGTAGTAATATATATAAAGTAGTCCTAACCTTTATAAGAGAAGCAATATATAAAGTAATGCTAACCCTTATAATTAAAGAAATAATAATATATATAAGGTAGTTCTAACCCTTATAATTAAAAGAAGTAGTAATATATATAAGGTAGTCCTAACCTTTATAATAGAAGTATTATATAAAATAATCTTAACCCTTATAATTAAAAGAAGTAACAATATATATAAGGTAATCCTAACCTTTATAATAGAAGTAATATATAAAGTAATCCTAACCCTTATAACTATAGAAGTAATAATATATATAGGGTAATCCTAACCCTTATAACTATAGAAATAATAATATATATAAAGTAGTCCTAACCTTTATAATTAGTTTAATTAACTAATCCGCCCGGTCGTATCGATTTATATCGGTCGCCTATTTATAATATTACTTATAAATTCAATTCGCGCTATATTAATTAGTAAATAATATAAAGGAATTGTATAAATCTTCTCTATCCTATTAATTTTTTTTTATTCCGGTATATATAATTCTAATAATTATAATTTTATTTTAATTTTAAGGTATTTTAAAGCAATCCTAACCCTTACAACCAATTTAATTAACTAATCCGCCCGGTCGCATCGATTTATATCGGTCGTCTATTTATAATATTACTTACAACCTTAATTTATATTATATTAATTAATAAATAATATAGGGGAATTACGCGAATCTTCTCTATCTTATAAATCTTTTTTTATTCTAGTATACGCAATTCTAATAGTTTTATCTTAATTTTAAAGTACTTTACGATAAAATATCGTAATTAGCGAATATAAAAGTAAGGTAGGGATTCGGGTCCTTTAATAGGATTGTAACTTATTAGGTAGGAACTAATAGGATTAAAGGTTATAAAATACTAAGCCCGTTCCGAATATTAGAGTAACTTAAAATTCTAAGTCGTAATAGCTAAATAGCTTACTAATAGTAGCCTATTACCGGGTTTCCCGAGTCTATACGGTAGATAGAAATTGCCGCTCCTTCTAATTTCGGCGCTTTAGCGGGCCTATAGACCGCGCGACCTTTAGTATAGATTTAATTATAGTACTTATAAGGTGGGCCCGCCTCAGCGCCTTAAGGTAGAAGGATAAGCGTTTTAATAATTAAATATTTATATAGCCTATATAATAAGGTAAATAATAGTATAGAAAATATCGTCTTTAATAAAATTTATAATTATAATAATAGAACCTTCAATAATTAGTAAAGGTATTAATTTATATATTATAATTATATTAATAAGGGTCTTAATAGTAAGGGTTCTAAGGATATAATTTAAAACTATAAAGTAAATTTCTTTATTTATTGGGGAGGGAATAGAATTTTCTAATTTATTAAAATTCTATAGCTCGTTTTAAGGAGCATTTAGAATATTAACGTCCTCCTAAATATATATTAGTAACAATTATTATTCTTTTAATAAAATACTTATATTGGTAATAATAATATCGGTATTAAAAATTATAAATTCTACTTATTATAGAATTTTCATCTTAGTAACTAACAACGTTATTATTACGCGAAGAGCGTCTTTACAAAGTAGTAATAAGTAATAGAATAAATACTCTATTGCTAAACGTAGTAATAGTATGTAACGATAAATAATAATGTTATTAAAGGAAGTAATAAGATAATTACTATTAAGAGCTTTAATTTAGGACTTCGTATACGATTTTATAAAGTAGTATATAAAATAACATTAAGTTAATATAATATAATATGTTATAGGATTACCTATAACTGCCTATTATATATACGGCTCCTATTATAAGTAGTTGAGCCTTATACCGTGCTATTACTACTATTAACTAATAGTATATTACGTATATATATACGTGCGCGGTCTAAGCTTTAAGTATAGCCTTCGTATTATACTTTATATTATTAGACCTACGTATACTTCTCTTTCCCTCTTTTCGTATAATTATATATATTTAACTTACCCCCTACCTTTAACCTTACCCCGTAATAGTTAGTTATACCTATTATTACGTTACGAGCGTATAATTTTATTTATTTTAATCGCCGCTGTTATAAGAATTTCCAACGTACCCGCGATTATTTTTTGTACTATAATAGTCCTAATTGTATTACGCTACTAGGTTCGACTTTAAATTAATATTACTATATTATATTATAATATTCTAACGCTTATAAGGTAATACGTTTACTTAATTATAAAGTAGCCCCCTATCCTTTATTAATTAAATTAATTAATATTATCCGTTACCGATATAAATATTACTATTTTTACTATCGGTTTAATTATTAACCCTATTAACGAATAATTTTTTAAAAATATTATAGAATCCCTTAATAATAGCCCTAATCCTAGCGCTATAATTAAATAAAGCGATTTCGATACTATTTTTAAGTTTACTAACTACTATATTTTCTTATACGTTATTACCGCCTTCGCCCGGTTTATTAATTAAAATATTATTAAAGCGAATTCCTTTATTACAATTATTAACGATACGTTCGCTAATAATGTAAAATAATTAATAAAGTAAAATGTAATTATTACTAACCTTAAGAATAAAATCGCCCTTTTCGAAAAGTAGTTTACTATTACCTAGAGTAAATTTACTAATATTATTAACGCGCTTACTATTACTAATAAAATTAATAATTAGTTTAAAAAAGATTATACTACTAACTTCCGTAAGAAGAATAATATTATTAAGGAATTTAGGAAGTCTTTCTATTAGTATACGGACCTAATAAATTTAATAAACCCGAACCCTTTTAAATTTACCGACCCGCCCGAACTTAACTTAGAATTAAACGACGATAACGTTAATATTATATTTACTCCTAAGTCGAGGACTAATAAGGACCCTAATAATTATATTAGTAAAGGTAGTATAGTTATTAAGCGTACTGAGTTTTACTGCGCCTAGCGTACGAAGATTAAATTTTATTAGTTCTAGGATATTTAATATTTCAGTTAAAACGAGTATTATAAGTTTATATAAGTCCTTTCGTATTTAGGAAGCTCCGCCTTTTATACTATATTTCCTTAGATTATACTGATATTAAAGGAGGCCGACGAAGAGAAGTAGAAGTAGAAGATTAGCGAATTCTTATTCGTTTTCCTCGATATTAAATATAATTATATAGATTTTACCCTCGAATCGTATTATAATTTTAAGACTTTAAAAATAATTAAGGGTTAGAAGTAGTTTAATTTCGAGAATAAATTTATTACCTTCGTCGATTATTATAATTTAAATAATTCTATAAAGACTTATTACTTAAAGATAAAAATTATTAATAAAATTTGTAACGCTATCGTTTACTAATAGGAATTCCCTACCCTTAACGATTATAATAAATAGCTTACCCTATATTATAAGCTCGCTTTTAATATCGAGGAATATAATTAGTATAATAAAATTACCGTCCTATTTTATAAGAATAATTCCGGCTCCGGCTCTAACTTTAGCGACGGTACCCTTACTTCCGAGCGTACTATTAGTTAAGGCGGTAATATTATAGACCTAAATACTATATTTATTCTCAATATTTCTCTAATATATATAATTGATAAGGCTGTTATTAATTATTATATATAGAATAATTTATAAAATAATATTCCCTTAGGCGGAGCTAGGTTGTTGCCCGAGGGAGACAGTGAAACGCCTATTATTCCTTCCACATTTTTTTCCCTTTTTTTTTCCCTTTTTTTTGCCCTTTTTTTTCTTCCTTTTTTTCCCTTTTTTTTTCCTTTAAAGACTCATTCGTCAAATTTTTCTTAAATCAAAATTCCTCCTCAACCAAAGGCCGGATTAACTTCTAGCCGGGTGCAAAATGACCACCGTTTCTTCCTCATGATTTTGGTACCCTTTTTTATTTTTAGGGTTAGGGTTATTAGTTATTAAAAAGACTTAGTCATTTTGAAGACTTGGTTATTTAAGGACTTAGTCATTTGAGGACTTGGTCATTTGGAGGATTTGGTCATTTTTAGGGTTAGGGGTTTTAGTTATTAAAAAAGTCTTGGTTATTTTGAGGACTTGGTTATTTCGCCAGTCGCATTTTAATAAGAGAAAGTACTCTTTTCAACTTTTCTTAATAACTACACGGTCGTACAGCCTGCAAAAAGTATTAAAATAACTACAAGATTGAAGCGAACAATCTAAAATTGAGTGCACGAGGCTGTATCCTCTAGTTGAGGAGAGTTGTTAATCCAAAGGCAAATCCTCTGTCGCTACTATTAATACCGTGTCTTGCTTGGCAGAATTTCCTTTTTGGGCGAGCGGTGAGATTCTGCCAGTCCGTGCGCCACGTGGAATTTTCTGCACATTGGACCCGGATAGACAAAAACGCCGCACCTTCTACTTTCGTTCTAGCGCTTCGGTAGGCCCACGGACTACGACCTTTAGTATAGATTTCCATAGTACCTTTAGTAGGCCCGACCTCAACGCCTCCACGGTGGAAGAATGGGCGTTTTAATAAATAATACGCTAAGCTTAGTTATTAGGTTATTAATTATTATAATAGTATTAATATTAGTATTCTTAGAGTTGAGAAGGAGTATAATTGTTATAATAATTATAATTACGGCGGTAGTAAAGGTAGTAGTAATAGTAGTAAATTAGTAATAGGCTAGAATAGTTATAGTAATAGCGCCCGCGTTAATACTATAGGCATTAGAGACGCCGCCGCTGCTCCCGCTACTATAACCGCTTTAGCCGCCACTCTAACTCCTTTTACTATTAAATATAACGAGGGAAATATATAGCTTCCTTATTAAATCGCGCGGAGAGGCCGTTATTTACAATATTAATAGGAAAGGAGGATAAAAATTTAATAGATTTAGAAGTAGTTTAATTAAAGAATTCTACCTTAAATAGTTATAATAATAATTCCATCCTTTTTTTTATTTATATTATTTATTAATTATATAATTAATAAAGTAAATATATTACTTTAATTAAGAGAAACTCTATCTGTACGTGGATAAAACTCTATCCGTACGTGGATCCACTTTTACTTTTCTAAGTATAACTT
The DNA here is from genome assembly GCA_009802275.1 of Neurospora sp. CHS-2018a. NCBI lineage: Eukaryota > Fungi > Ascomycota > Sordariomycetes > Sordariales > Sordariaceae > Neurospora > Neurospora sp. CHS-2018a. Next base: position 13,893 of record RAKG01000103.1, on the reverse strand, counting down.
GGCGAAAAAAGATCGGATCGAAACAAAAATAGTACCAAATTACTTGTTGATTTTGAATGGATTTTTCACTGCAAGTAACCCTATTATAACCCTAAGCGTTAGCTAAATCTAATTTTCCTTAGCTTTTAACTCCTTAACATTTTTAATATTTTCTTTATATTTTTCTTCTATTATTCGGAATTGCTCAAGCTGAAAGGCCCGTACCTTCAATCGGAGGGCATTATTAGGTAGAGAAAAAAATGAGAAAAATTTCAATGTAGTTTTTGACCCCTTACTAAAGTCCTTAGTGTTAGAAAATAGATATTGAACTTGGTTTTTTTTTCCACGTACAGATAGAGTTTTATCCACGTACAGATAGAGTTTCTCTTAATTAATAGTAGGTATTCGGCGCTCGCTTTTATTAACTGTAGCTTCGCTACCCGTTATATTATATTATTATTAAAACTCCTTAAACTAAAGGCTTTATATTTAACTAATAGTATCCTTAAGGACTTTATTACTTACTATTATAAGGTCCGTCTTTAAATCGGTTACTATATTAAAACAATTACAATATTAATATATAATTTAGTAGTAAATTACTTAATAATTTTAAATATATTATAATTCAAATTTTATAACCTATTAATATCCTAACTAAACGGTTCGGTTATATTTATAGAAATATATACTAACCGTTATTTACCTACTAATTTATCTTTCTCCTTTTATTAGGTATTTAAAGTCTAAGACTATATAAAATATTACGAAATCGTATACCAAATCACTACCCCTCCCGCTTTAATAATAGAAGATAAACCTAAGGACGAATACAAATACGCCCTAATAATTATTAAAGACTTCGATCCTAAAATTATTAACCGCTTATTATTTACTTAGAAAGTAAAACGCGCTATAAAATAACGATTCGTACGGTTGGAGGCCTATAAGGCACGCTCTAATACTTTATTAATTATAGACTCCCTATTAATTATAAATTTCGCCCCCTATATTAAGCCCGCGATCTATTAATTAATTATTAATTAATAGAAGTCTAACGTAGACTTTTATATCCCTATTCGCCGAACTTATTATTCGAACGACCCGGTTAACTTAATAAATATTAGAGATTTAATAGTAACTAACTTTAATTAATTTTATAAAATATATAAATTTCGAACGTTCTATATTTTATACGTAGAAATTAATAAGATTATAAAGGAAGCTAAAGTAGAGGAGAAAGCCTAGGTTAAAGAGGTAAAGGAAGGTATTTTAAAGTTTAAAAAGTAAGGGGATAATAAAAGCGTTATCGATAGAGGGGTAAGGATAGGAATAGAATAAGTAGGAAATTTATTAATAGATTTATTAATTAAAGAAATAATATAAGAGATTATAACTAGTAATAGCGTTAAATATAAAAAGTTACTAAATAAATACTTTTATTTTTAAATTAATATTTACGCTAGTAAGGGATTTAAGATTACTATTCGTACTACTAAAATCGCTAATAAAATTTACTTTAATAGTAAATTAAATAAAGATTCCTAACGGTATAAGGAGGCTATTAAGATTATTAGAATTACTGAGGAGGACGCCGCTAAATTCTACGAGAAAGCCGACAAGCCCTTTAAAACTAACGCGTAAATTAAAAAGAAGCTTCCTAACTAATATTAAAAGTATATTAATATATTTAAGCTTAAGAAGGCTACGGTTATTCCCCCCTACCGCTCCTACAATTTTAAAATCGAATTAAAACTAGGCGAGTAAGCGCTATATATTAAATCTAGACTTTTTAACCCCAACGAATTAAACGTTATTAAAAAATAAATTAACGACAATCTCAAAATTAATTTCATTCGCCTATCTTAATTAAAGGCCGCCTCCTAAATCCTATTCGTAAAGAAGTTAGGTAGCGGAGTCCAAATTTATATAGATTATAGAAGTATTAATAACGTTATTTTTAGAAGCTATTACCCGCTTCCCTTAATTAAAGAGACCCTTAATACTATTTATAAAATAAAAATATTTACTAAGCTTAATATTATTATTACTTTTAATTATATTTGTATAACGGAAGGATACGAATAGTTAACTACCTTTATTACCCGCTTTAACCTATTTGAATTTTTAATCTATCCTTTTGGACTATAAGGAGCCCTAAGCGCTTTCTAGAACTATATTAACAATATTCTATATAATATCCTTAATATATATACGACTGTTTATTTTAATAATATTCTAATCTTTTCTAATAATAAAGCGGATTACGAGCGTTACGTTAACGACGTCCTTAATCGATTGGTTAAAGCGGGCTTATAAATAGATATCGATAAATATAAATTCTATACTAAAAAGATTAAATACCTAGGGTTAATTATAACGTTTAGAGGTATCGAAATGGACCCGGAGAAGATTAGAGCCATTATTAATTAGTAACCCCCTACTTCTAAAAAGTTCTTATAAAGTTTCTTAAACTTTATTAATTTCTACCGGCGCTTTATTAAAGGATTTTCGGCTATAGCCGTACTATTATACGATTTTACTAAACGAAATATCGAATAGGAATGGACTACGGCCTAGTAGTCCGCCTTTAAAGTATTAAAGGTAGTTTTTAGTAGCGGATTTATTTTATATATATATAATTAATTTAAGAAGATAATTATAGAAACGGACGCTTCTAATTAAGTATTAGGTAGCACCCTCTTATAATATAGGGACGACAGAATATTCTACCTAATAGCCTACTTCTCGTTAAAGTATACCGCTGCGGAATATAATTATAATATTTATAATAAAGAGTTATTAATTATTATTAAGGCTTTAGAGGAATAGAGACCGGAGTTAGAGGGCGTATAGTAGTTGTTTAATATTGTTATAAATTATAAGAATTTAAAAAATTTTACTACTAATAAGTAGTTAACTCCCCGCTATATATACTAATTACAATTATTACGGGGCGCGAGCAAGTACTAAGGTAAAACTTTAATTATTATACGAAGAATAGGAAGAGAATCCTATATACATACGAGAACTATATAGAATATAAGGTAGTAAGTCTATAAGTATGGACCCAGAGCTACTATATTATATAATAGTAATTTATACTTAGACTACTAAATATATTATAGCTAGACAATTGTACCCAGCTGGCTGCACTAATATAGTATATGTGCATATATACTTATATATAAGAATAGGGCAATAATACTTATAATACTACCCCCTTCTCAAAATAAAGCCCCCTCGGCCGAAAAATCCTCTAAATACTATTTTATATCGTTACTACTATTATTATTACTAAAGTAGGCCCCCCTCCTAACTCTTATAAATACGCCTAATTAGGGGCTACGAACCCGTATACTAAGACGGGGGGCTGCTTAACGCCCAAATACCTATCTAGGAATTAAATATTAGCTAAAACATTACTAAATATAACCCTTCTACCGAAACTTCTATTATTATTCTAAATAATTTTAAATAATATTTTAATCGTCTTTATAAAATTTATCCCCTCCCTCTACTATTACTAGCCCCGTAAGGGGTACTATAAAGACGTTCGTAGTATAGCGGTTTACGTAAACGTATATAGTTATTACTAATATAAATAATATAGAGACCCTCTATTCGATTCCTATTTATAATTACCGTTTTTATACTAATTCTAACTTTCCAATCTTATCCGTCTAGGGTGACCGTTCTAGGGAATTTACTTACAAAATCCTATAATATAGTAAGGTAAAAAATTAAAGTGTAGTTAAAATAAGCTATCCTTCGGAGTAGGCTTAGGATGCTTCGCGCTCTAAAGACTCCGGGTAGAACGTATTTTATAAATTTTAAACTCTTCTTTTTTTATTAATTTCTTACTTATTATTTAATTTTATACTTCGTCGAATTTAGTAGTTATCCGCCGCCGGTACCGCCGTAGCCGGAACCGGTAATAAGGCCTCGTTATCCTCTAATAATATTTTTATCTTTTACTATACTTTCCAACCTTTCCTAAAATTTAAGTATAGAAGATTGAGTTCTAAATATTTATTATAAAGTTACTAAATTAATTCGTAATAGCCGTCTAAATTACTAGCCGGTTACTAATCGGGCGGGTAATAAATCTACTTTATTAGATAGTTCCAAATACCTTCGATCTTCTAATAATCTATTAATTCTTAGAACTCCTAGCGTCTATCTTCTTCGAAATTATCCATTCTAATAATTACTATACCTTTATTTACTTTAATATTTATTATTAATTCCTTTTAATTAGGGAGCCCTTTAATATAAGGTTTAATATAAAATATATTAATAATATAAATAATCTTTATATTCTATAATAAAGCTAATTCTACTGTATACGAACTAGCCTTTATAATACAAAAGGGGCCCTTAAATTGTAGCGCCAATTTAATATATAGTCGCCTAGTAATATAATTCGCTATATTAAATATTACTTCGTTACTTACTTTATATTTGGGGGTATTTATATAATATATATTAGTTGCCGCCTCGTATCATTCTTAAATTTATTTCGCCGAAGCCTTTACAAAGTCCTAAATTTCTTTAAAATAATTAATTAGCTAGTTAGCCCCGAATATTTATTTTTTCTACGCTTCTATAGTATTTGGGGGTACTAGAATAAACGGCTCTATATCTATCTAGGGGTAGAAACTATAGTTAATAAAGAACGGAGTAACGTTAATAAATATAGATTTTAAATTATTCCCCTAGAATTTAACTAAAGGTAATTAATTTATTTAATCGTTTTAAATTTAATTAATAAATGTATATAGGTATTACTCCATCTTAGTATTAATCTATTTAATTTAACTGTTCGTCTCTTTATAATATAGTATAGCGAATTTCAATTTAATTCCTAACTATTATAATAAATATTTCTAGAAAGCAGATATAAACTATATACTTCTATTGGAAACAATTATATCCAATAGGCTATAGAGGGTATAAATATAATTAATAAACTTTTCGATAAATTCCTCTATAGTTAAACCCTCTATTAGAATAAAATACCTTATTTTAATTAAATAATTTATTACAATTAGTATATACTAATATTCTACGCCCCTACCCGCCCGCTATAATTTAGGGAACGGGGTAACGTAATTTATCGAAATATTTCTCTATAGGGTATATAAAATAAGTAACTATTTAAGGAAATTAATTTATAAAATCTTTATAGCCTTTATCTTACTATATAGGATATATACCTTATAATATATATTAATTACCGTAATTATACCCAACTACTAATATCTATATATTAATACTATAGTTTTATCTTTATTTAGGTAGCCGCCTTATACCGAGGAGTAGGTACGATAAATTAAATTTAATTATACTTTTTTATTATTTAGGGGAATTACTAATCTATTCTAGAATATTACCCTATTATTAACTATATAATACTTAGCGAAGGGTATACATATAGTCTTTTTTATATACTTAAGCTAATAGGTACTTATCCTAATAGCTTCGCGAATATTTACTATTATAAGAGAATTAGCGTATAATAGGTCTACTAAATTATCTGTATAAATACTTAAACCTTCGATATCCTTTTCTTTAATACTATTTTTAAGGGTATAAATTACAAGGGGCTCCCCTTTATTATTTATAGTATTTATAATAAAGTTTTTACTATTCGTATCTATTAAATTATTACCGAATAACTCTTTATCAAAGTAATTAAAGTCGATAAACGGTTTATACCTTACCTTTAGCCTATTATCCTTTATATCCCTAAGGATATGTTCTAGCTTTTTATTTAAGGCGTTTAATTTAATATTAATTGACCCGGGGCGATATTTAATAATAAAATTAAATTATAATAGGAATTCTAATTACTTTATATACTTAGGAATAGGCTTCTTCGTAGTACTAAATATCTTTAAATTCTTATAGTCCGTAATAATTTCGAACGGTTAGGTAGCGCCCTCTAATTCGGGCTTCTACTCCTCTAATACCTTAATAATAACTAATAATTCTTTATTATAAATATTATAATTATATTCAACTATAGAGTACTTCGTTAAGAAGTAAATTATTAAGTATAATTCGCTGTCGTCGTATATTTAAAATAGAATCCTTCCTGTAAATTAATTTAAAGTATCGACTTCTATTACTATAGGCCTCTCCTAATTATAAATTTTAAGTATTAGCGCTATTATAAACATTATCTTTAACGCTTCAAATATATTATTATATTCCTTATCCTAATACTAATTTACAATTTTCTTTATTAATTTATATAGAGGCTTACTTATAGCCGAAAAATTTACTATAAAGCGTCTATAGAAATTAATAAAACTTAAGAAACGCTATAATTGGCGCCTATTCGTAAGAGCTTCCTATTTAGTAATTACCTCTACTTTTTTAATATTTATTTTAATACCGCCCGGGGTAATAATTAGGCTTAAATATTTTGTACGTTGAATATAAAATTCGTATTTATCGATATTAATTTATAGTCCTATATTAATAAAATGTTAGAATACTTCCCTAATATATTTAATGTAATCTTCGTAAGTTTCGGAGAAGATTAAAACGTTATCGAAGTAAACTATTATATATATATTTAAAATATTATATAATATATTATTAATAAAGTTCTAAAACGAGGTTAATACTTTTAATAATCCGAACGGATATATTAGAGATTCGTAGAGGTTGAACCTAATAATAAAAACTATTAACTATTTATAGCCCTCTATTATACGTAGTCTATTAAATACTGTAATAATATCTACCTTAATAAATTACTTTGCTTTATAGATAGCGTCGAGGGTTTCTTTAATTAATAGTAAAGGGTATTTATTCTTTAATAAAATATTATTAATACTTCTATAGTCGACGTAGATTTTTACGCTACCGCCTAGTTTATATATTAATAATACTAGGGAGGCTACGTCGGATATTAAGGGTCGAATAAATCCTTTAATTAAATTATTATTAAATTACTATTTAATAACCTTAAATTCTTATAGTAATATAAGCCTAGCTTTCGAATACGGCAATACCTTCTCTATCCCTAATTTTAATTCGATTTTATAATTATAGAACTTATAGTCTAATATTACGTCGGCGTCTATCGGGTTAATTACCTTCAAAAAGTCCTTATATTCGTTTAAGAACCTAGTTTTAATCTTCTCTAAGGTATATTTTAGCCTTATTAACTTTTCTATAAACTTTTATATATCTTCTTCCGTAATACTATAAATCTTATTAATTTCAGTTAATAGTATTAATTAACGGGGTTTTAAGGTCTCTAGTTCGGGAGTTGGAATAATTTCCAATTCGGGGGTTAGAATCCCGTCGCCGAAATTATAAACCCGGTTTATAAAATCTTTAATTAATTCGCCCGGCTGGAAAAATATAGTTAAAATCTACTCTCCTACCGCCTCGGCCTTATAAATATTAATAAATTCGTAAATTTCTTTATTTTTGAAATATTATTTATATAGTTCCCTACGTCCTTATATAATATTCCGCTAAATATCTTTAAATAGTATTAATATCGAAATACGTAATTTATTATCTTTTTAAACTTTTTAAAATTCTGTTTAATTAATTAAATTAATACGGACACCTTTTATTTTGGATATAAATATAAAAGTATAAGCGTTAACTAATTTGAAATCTTTTAAATTAAACGGACTTATTTCCGTCGGTAAATTGAATTCGTAAAAGTAAATATATTTAATTCGCTCTAATCTCGCTATAGACTATACTTTATAACCTCCCTTAATTTCTACTATTACTTTAACTTTATTAGGCTTCTTATTTAGGCCGAATAGTTCTTCGAAATCGCTTGTTATAATTAATTATAAATATATTTCTATTATTATAATTTAATTACCTTTAGGAGCGTTTATAATATAAATCGATACCTATAGTTCCTTCTTAGCTAGCTTCTTATTATTAATAATTTATTACCTTTTTAAGGCTTTCTATATTCTCCTAATTTCTTATTCTTCGTTAGAGTCCGATTCTATATCTATATCCGAATTTAAATCCGTATCTAGGTCTAAATCTAATTCTAATCCTTCTATCTCCGCCTCTACAACTATTAATTTAAATATAACTATAGGCTTAAAGATTTCTATAACAGTAATTACTAAGGGCTAATCGATATAAATATTTATATACGCTATATTTTAAATAACTTTATTAAAGAGAAACGCTATTTGTACGGACCTAAAACGCTATTTGTACCGTATCTTAAAAATATAAAGTAGTAATAACTAATTAAAAAAAAGTCGTATAGAAAGATAAATAGCTTTGGGTGGCTTCTTGATTTTTTATCTATTTCTTAAGACCTGGACACTTAGTATACGCCCGCCAAAACGTCCTAGACTCAATAAAGGTAGTAGAATATAAAGCTTTTAACTTTCATTTTTCAAGTAGGGGGTATCTTCTTCTATAAAAGAAATAGTAGGCTGGGTATTATCGCGGAAAATTAGAAAAGAATAAAGAAGCAATTTAGTACTACTTTTAGTTTTATACGCCTATTATTAGCTAAGTTATACTTAGTTTAAACTTTAGGAGGTCCGTACAAATAGCGAAAGAGGTCCGTACAAATAGCGTTTCTCTTATTAAATACTTAATTAATATTTAGGTTATAGAATTATAATTAAAATTACTTTAAAATAATTAGATATTCTATTACCAAATCGGCTACGAAGAATTTAATAACCTCCTTATATTCCCCGATATATATTATAATTTCAACGTATTATTCTACTTACTCTTTGAACCCGCTATTTATTAAATATAATAACTTTGCTCTTTCTAGGCGTTTAAATTCCAAATATACTCTTTTAATAAAAAAGTAATTAATAAAGGCTTTATCGGAGTAGTTAAAATCGACTAGTAATATATATTTTACTTTATTATTATATTAGGGATATTAAAGGTATATAGATAGAAGGGTTATATTTTATTTATAAAATTCTAAATTACTTAAATCTAATTATTCGTTACCCTAATAAGTAAAAGTTTATTAAACATTCAATTTATTAATAACTAATCCCTTCGTTTCTATCCTTCTCTATATTCTACTTAAATACCCCCGACTATAATTTAAATCTAGGGTTCGCTATTTCCCTACTAGGCTAGGACGGCCGGGGCGGCCGGAGTAGTTAGTATAGCCGGAACTATAATTAAGGCGGCTATCTCCGCTATAATACAATTAGTAACTGGGGCGGCGGCCTTCTTATTTATAGTAATACCCAAACTCTTACCCTTATTACCGGTTTATTTACTTCTACCGCCGAAATAGGTATTATTAATATATTAGCGGGCTATATAACCGCTCTAACTACAATTTATATAATTACCCTTATTATAACACTCTTATAGAATATCTTTATAAATCTCTTTAAATTTAATATAATTAATCTCTATAATATTAGAATCCTTCTATTTATTATTACTACTACTACTATTACTATTAGTAGTACCCTAATTACTATTATTTTAAAAAGCGGCGTCCTCTAAAGACCTAACTAAATTATAATAAAGTATAATCTACTCAACCTATTTATTACGGCCAAATTAAACTAACTAGTAAAATAAAGCCCTACTCAAATCCTTAAATACCTTTTACTTTAGTAAACGTATTTTAATAATTATATTATAACTATAACAATCGGCTAATATTATAAATTAAGCCTCGAAATCGTCGAAGTTAGCGAATTTACCGGTCTATTTAAACTATATTAAAACCCTCTCTACTACTACAATAACGTTACCTTATTTAAAACAATCGCCTAAATAATTAAAGAACTTCTAACCTATCTTCCAAATTTAAACTACTAAATAAAACGGATTATCTAAAATCTTCTATAAATATTCGGTAATAATAATTTTAACTTCGCTACTTAAATAAAATATAATATATAGGAATTTAATCCTTTCGTCGGAGAAAACGTAGACGTCTACTATTTACCTAGTACGAATACTAATAAATTAAATAATAAAAGTATTATAATACTTAATAGTATTAATTTCCTCGCTTATAAAGTATTCCGGGTCCTTTACTAAGTTATAATAATAGTTACTACCTTAGGGAATAAGGATTAAATTTATAGTAAGGGGAGGAAAGGGAGGAGGAGCGGGGGGAAAGCCGCCGCCGCCGCCTCCGGAGAAGCCGCCTCCGTTACCGCTAAAAAAGCCGCTACTACTATTACCGGGACTTCTAAAACTACCGGGGAATCTTCTACTACTACTAAGACCGCCGCCTATATTAAAACCCGTACCCGATCCTCTAGAGCTACTACTACTAGAACTATTACTTATACTAAAACTATTAATACCCGATCCTCTAAGGCTGCTATTACTAAAATTACCGCTTATATTATTAGAACCGAAGCCGGTTCCTTTACCCAATCCTCTAGGGCCGCTACCGCTACTATTAAGACCGCCGCCTATACCGCCGAAATTAATACCCTAAATACTAGAACTATTAATATTTTAATCCCTAGGGACTTCCTCTATATCGTCCTCGATTATAATTTTAAATTTACCTTTCTCCTAAGTAGTAAATTTAATTATATTAACCAAATTATTATTAGTAATAATCTTATCCTTTTTAGTAAAACGAAGATTAATTTAGAAATTCTTAATCTCCTCCTAAGCTTTAACAAACTCTTCGCTTATAATTTTATTTATAATACGAAAGGAAGTACTATCTTTCTAAACCTCTTTAATTATTATATTAATTGTATTTAATAGATTAAAAATATTTTAATACTCTTCTTCCTTTTCTCTAATTAATTTAATAATATTTCTATTCTAATTAATCTTCTCCTTCTTAAAGGTAGTAATTTTATACTATAGAGAGGTATTATCTTTAACGATCTAATTATATTAGGTTTATAAAATCCGGAATTATTTTATAAATTATTTTTTAATACCCTTAAATTACTAAATACGTACTAACTATTACACTTCTATTTCCTTAACCTTTTTAACGTAGGCTTAGGCTTTACGTTCGAATTCGGCGAACTTTTCCTATTTAATTATAATATTCTTATCGAAAAAGTCGATCTTCTTATTAAAATAATAAAGAAACTTTATAACCTCCTTATAATTATATATATTCTTCGCGAAATTAAATAAAATTAGAAGGTTTATATTAAGGTTATTACCGTAGATTATTAGTAACGAATAGAAGCCTTTAAATAAGAAAGGAAAGATTATAGCGAAATCAATTTGACTATTATTAGGGATAGGGGCTTAATTACTAAATATTTTATTTACGTAATTAAAATAATTAATTAATAATTAGTTAATAAATAAAATAATAAATAAAATATTTACTATATCGCACTCTATAATAATTACGCCCTCGTTATTTTAAATACTTATTTAGGTCGATATTAATATTGTTAGGAGTCCTTAATTTAAAGTTAGCAATTATATAATTCGTTAAAAAGTAAAATCGCGAAAATTAGGTTACTATAATAATTCTTACTAAATTTAATTAAACCGAAATTATTTATTACGCTTTAACGCGAAAATTAAATATAATAAAGTATTATAGGGCGCGAGCAAGTACTAAAGTAAGACTTTAATTATTATACGAGGAATAGGAAGAGAATCCTATGCGCGTACGAGAACTATATAGGGTATAGGGTAGTAGGTCTATAAGTATAGACTTAGAGCTACTATATCACATAATAGCAGTTTGTACCCAGACTGCTAAATATGCTGCAGCCAAATAGCTGCACCCAGTTAGCTGCACTAATACAGCACATGTACATATGCACCTATATATAGGAATAGGGTAGTAATGCCTGTGACAATAATTCTTATTTCGTTTTAACTTCTTAATTTATTATATTCTAGGCTCGAGGAACCTTCGTCCTAATACTTTAAATAAGAAGTTTAAAGACGTACTATTAAATATAGAAGACTACCGCTTAAAAGTTAGGAATTGTAAGCTTATCGACTTAGCCCGCTTCGAAGACGGATATTTCGAGCTTTTAATTATAAACGTCGATAATAATTTCGACGAAGAGGTTTTTCTATTAGTACTAGACGCCCTAAAGGAGTCCGATAAGTCTATAGACGATATTATTAAGGAGAGTTATACCTAATCTATATTAATATAGGAAGTAGTCGTTTGCTTATAGGACCCCGGCCGTTTAAAATAGCGCTTTTATATTAGGAAGAAGTTAAAGGTAGTATTTGCGGACTACTTTATAATAGGAAGTAAAGTATATTATAAGAGAAGGGTATTTATCGATTTAAACGATATAGCTACTTATTTATAGTTAATTTATTACGCCTACACCTCGCCGACGGCGGGGCACCCTAGTAGGGATAAAATATAGGTATAAATAAACGAATATTAGTACTAGTTTAGTATAGTAGAGGCTATAAAAGCTTACTATAAAGGCTGCTTAATTTATTTAAAGATTAAAGCGTTGCGGAGAATTAAAATAAACTATCTAAAATTTATATTAGCCGCTTTCGTACTATAGAAGGATATTTCCGTTAATTACGTCTCCCCCCTCCTAAAAAGTTTATATTTAAACTAGAAGTTTAAATATATTATTATTATAATAGACTACTTTATTAAAATATAGTATTATATTATTACTAAGATAATAGAAGCAAAGGAACTAGCTAATTAGTTTATTAATAGGATATATACCTTATATAGACTGCTTAATACTATAGTTTTAGACCGCGGCTCCTAATTTATTTCGTTATTTTAAGCTACCGTCTATAAAAAACTAGTAATTAAAAGGCTATTAAATTCTATTTTCTACCTATAAACGAACGCCTAAATAGAGTGTATTAATATAAAAATAGAATAATACTTATAAGTCTTTATAAACTGGATATAAACGGACTAGGCTAGATGGTTACTACTAGTAGAGTTCGCCGGTAATAATATAGTCTTAAAGACTACGGGAATTACCCTATTCTTTATTAATTATAATTTTTATTTACGGATAGGTATTAAACTATTATCGGTTACCCCGTCCTAATTCTCCCTAATTTAATAAAAAGAATATTTAAAAGTTTACGAATTAGTAATTTAATTCGAGGCTATTTAGGACTATATATATATTTTAACGAAGAAGGTATAAAATTATTACGAAGTTAATACTAATAAGAAATATTCTAATGCGCTAAAATACTACCTTAGAGATTTAATTATATTAAATATGAATAATTTAGTTAACGGGCGCCCTTATAATAAATTGTACCCTTATTAGGAAGGCCCTTTCAAAATCGAATAGATATATTTTTATAACGTTAAATTTACTCTACCTATTAATATATAATATTCTCTAGTATTCTACGTTTCTAAAATTAAACTTTATAAAGAAGGTTTATTTAATTAGACCGCTATTTAAGGAAATATACGTACTAACGAAGGCTAGGTAATAATTAGAATTAATAATTACAAAGAAGTACCGGAGTAGGAATTCGACGAGCTTTTCGATTATAGATAAAAGGGGGGTAATTACTACTAATTCTATATAATAGTATAAATTTATTATAACCCTACCGAAGAATTAATCGCTAACGTAATTAATATAAGGAAAGCTATTATTACTTTTTATAATAAACATAGTCTTTCCTTGGGCGGAGCCTAAATTGCCCAACGAAGACAGTGAAGCGCTTAAGAATTTATATTTTTAAAAATATTTTAAAAGTCTTTATATTTTTAAAAAAGCGAATTTTGAAAAAAAAAAAATTATTTCTTAAATATCTTATATTATTCGTTAATTTTATTTTTCGTCTAATTTTAATTTTTATTTTTATTTTTATTTTTATTTTTATTTTTATTTTTATTTTTATTTTTATTTTTATTTTTATTTTTATTTTTATTTTTATTTTTATTTTTATTTTTATTTTATTTTTATTTTTATTTTTATTATTTTT
>RAKG01000102.1:0-142416 GCA_009802275.1 Neurospora sp. CHS-2018a | reverse complement strand
GGGGGGGGGGGGGGGGGGGGGGGGGGGGCGTAGGGTTGGTATTGTATGTAATTGTAAGAATASTATATATAATTTAGAAATCGGAGAGAAGAAATGGAATTGGATATATAAAATATATATAAAGATAGAATAAGAGGAAGACTATACCTTTTTATATTTTTTATTAATATAGTAATTTAGGATAAATTGGCGGTGAAAACGAGGGTAATAATAATATCGAACTCTTAGTAAATAATTATATTGAATAATAAATTGAATTTATCGATCCCTACGCGTAAAACGTATAATATATAGAATATATATAGGCTTTTTATATCCGAACTAATTAAGAGTATAAATATTAAATTTACTATATACTATTTTACCTACTCTTTATTCTCTTTTATTATTTTAATTCCCGTAATAACCTCGCTATATCGTATTTATCGCTTTTACTTTAGATTTAAAACGGCCGTATATTGTTAAAAGTAGATTATAGTACCTATACGCTAAATGTAAGGCAATATATAGGAAGCTAATAATAGAACTAATTATTTGAAGGTAATATATATATATATAAGGATATAATATTTTAAAATAAAACCTCACTTAAATTCTTCTTACTAATTTTCTTGCTTATATATTAAATATATAGATTTTTAATTATTTAAAGCGGTTTACTAAGGTATTTAGGCCGGTTAAATTACCACTTCAAATATTTAAACCTAATATATATTCTATATATATCTATATTTACACTATTCGCCTACTATTTATATAATACGTTTAATAATAAGTAGTTAACTATTTGCTTTTTTTTTTATTTAAAAAGCATTATTATTAATTTAAATTTAAATATAGCGTTAAGGCTATTTAGTATTTATATAGTCTACGCTCAGATTGGCTATTTATATACGCGCTACGTAGGGCAGCCCTAATAGAATCACGTTTAATATATAATTAAAAGAAATACGAATATTTTAATTTGTAAAATAAGGAGCCGTATATAAGTCCGCTACAGCGCGATAAACAATATAATTCGTTTAAAAATATTAATTTAAAACACTTCGATTTTCTCGTCCTTTATTCAACGATATAGAAATTCTTTTCCTTTACTTTTTATTTATAATATTCTTAATATTTAAATACTACTTAAATTTAATATAATTATTATTAATAAATATCGGATACTCTCTCCTCTTATAATTCGGGTTTATAATCCCTAAATTAATATATATTCTACTTATCCTTATATTTACTATAGAAAATATTCGCTATCGGGCTACAGCATCTACTTCTCGTTTACTTCGGCGAATTACCTTTTTAATTAGTAAGAGTGCGGGAACGGACCTATAAAATACCCCTATAAGACTAAATATAATTATATTAATTCGTTCGCTCGGATAAATTTAAAGGTTATTTATAAATCTAAATTATTATTAATTCGGCCTCGCTTTTCTAATAGCACTAGTACAATTCCAATTTAATATATATATATTAAGTATATAATTATAATAATAAGTAACTAGCGGGTTAGTAAACCTATAGGATATAAGCAAATAGTTTACCCGGTTATATTATATATAGTTTACTTAAATGTATAAATTACGATAGATAAATTGCACCCTTCTCTATAAACTCGTATAAAAACGCCACCAAATCCAAGCCCTCCCTACTACTATACTTATATTTAAAACTATTATATTCAATATATATAGGGTATACTATATATAATATATAAGGGGGTATATTAGAGGGTACTAAATATAACCATTCTTATTCGGCTATTTATTTACGGATTAGAAAATCCGAATACGTAATACCGAAGATTTATATTTTTACCCTATATAATTTAATTTATAGTATCGAATAATCTAAATTATAATAATATATAACGTTACTCCTCCTCTTTATTATTTATTTCTTACTCTTCTTCTATCGTTTAAATATCGAACCTATCTATATATATTCTATATATATTTTATATACCACCGCTTCCTCCTATATAAAACAAGCTTATTATAATAGGCTATCCATTACCTAAAGCCAAATAGCGCTACTATTTTACTAATAAATATATTTATATATATATATTATATAGGAATTCGTAAAAGATAAAGGAAATCGAAATAATTTATAGGAGCGTCTTACCGATAGAAATAACTATATATATATTTTATATAAAAAAAAGTGAGAATCTTTAAAATATTTAAAAATAGGGCTTAATTATCGCTAATATTTTAATAGTAGAATTAACTATATATATATATTATATRAAAATATTTCGAAATTCTCGGAAATTATTTCGCTAATATATATATATATTATATAAGGGCAAATTAATATCGCCACTCGCTATAAGCATCTAATTACGCCTTCGCTTAAATACTATTACAAATATCGTCCGGGATTATAACCTATACTACCAAATCTCTATTAACCCCCTTAAAAGTATAGTAATCGTCCGCAGTTTTCCTAAAATAACCTCTATTAATTATAATCTTTCTTTCTCCGTTCTATATATATTCCGCTACTTTATTAAAAATCTAAATATTTGGGTTTCCTTTATTAACAAATTTCCGCTTCTTCGCAACCTTCTCTTATTTATTTATATCCTATTCGTCTTCTTTCGTATTAACCTACAAAACCTACTTTAATTTTACCGATTTAGATATTATATATTTCTAAACTTTAAACTATAATATTTTTTTTATCGCCTCTTTAAATTCGTCTTTAATTTTCTTTATTTACTCTTTAATATTCTACATAATATAATCGACAATTTCATTCTTAATAACCATATTTAAAAATTCCTATATCTCGTCCTTTATTATATCTATATAATCCTTTTTAATCCTCTTCTTAACGGCCTTATTTATTATATATTTAAATAAATCTAAAACCCCCTCCGAATTTAATTGCTCTTTAATAATTTTAATCGTCCTAATTATAAATTTAACTTTAATCTTATTTAATTCCGTTCTAAAGGTTTTGAAAGTAATAAATAATTATTTATTGTTAAAATCGGTATTTAATTTACTAATAACGAATAGCCCCCCCTCAATATTAATAATTATAGGCTCGGCTATTTCTATTTTAACGTTAATTATTTTAGTAAGTAAATAAATAATATTAATATAGGTCGATACGGGGATAGGTTATTATAATTATTTTATTTACTAATAATAGTATTTATATATATCTATTATATAAAAACGAAAAGTACGAAATTATTTAATAAATAAAGATATATAGAAACGCTATATATATAGAAGTAGTAATATAGATTAGTTAATATAATAAGAATGCTAAGGGAGGTAAAGAGAGAGTAATTTATAAATCCTAAGCACTTCTAATACCGGATATATATATTTATATATATAGATTAAATAGGGCTATAGGGTAGCTAATTACGTGCATACGCACGTACCTAACCCGCCCGCCTGGCTATTATATAAAGGCTACCGATTAGGTCGTACGCTTATTAGGCGTATTAACCTAGTAAATAGGTTAGAATAGATCCTCTAATAAAATAAGGAAGCTTCGTATAAGAGGCGCGCCCTAGCTTCTAATTCTTCCTTCTACATTATCTTTTACAATAGCTTTTAAATATTATATATAATATTTATAAAGCCCTCCCGGTTACCCGTATTAACCTCTCTTATTATAAGGGGATAATAAAGTAGTATGTAGGTATTAACTAAGAAAATTAGGCTAAGCTACCTATTATCCCTTCGGGTTTAATTATAATAAAATATCTTCCCTTTATTCTATACTATAAGAATATAGTATTTTACAAATTAAATAACTATATATATTTTTTATATAAAATTCGATAGAAAATCTCCGAAAAGGAATCTAAAATCCGAACTTCAATTTACCCCGAACGAATTATTTAATATCCAAATTAAATTTAATTATTACAAAACATTCGGTTCGCCTTACCTCCTAAATTATAAATATATAACGTTTTATTAATAGGGTAACAATATATATATAATATATAGTACTATAATTCATACTATTTAAATAATTAATCCTACTTAATATATTTTATAAACGAATAAATTTATACCTCTTTCGTTTTTTTCTTTCTTTTCTTTTTTTCTTATATTTAATTCCCTAAATATTATTAGTCTCCGTCATATATTGAACTAATATATATGTAGTATATAGTATTAGAATTTATATTATCTAAATAATTAATCCTATTTRATGTATTTTATAAACGAATAAATTTATACTACTTCGTTTTTTCTTTTTTTTCTTTTTTTCTTATATTTAATTCTTTAAATATTATTAAATTCTATTATATATTAAATTGGAGATAAATAAATACTTTATAAATATATAAATAATATAATTAAACGATAATAGTTTCTAACCTTCCGTAAATTTTAATTCTATCCTTTCGAATTCCCCTTCTAATAAGATACCGGTCGTTTAGGAAAATTAGCTTGAATTTATAAAGCCTTTTATATTAGTATATTAATATCCCGCGTCCCTCCTCTTCCTTTTCTATTCYATATTATATAATATCTTTTATATTTTCTTAAATCCTATTTCATATTTAATACCTTTTATATCTTAATTACTTTCCGTTTATTCCCGAACGGCCAATTCCCGAATTTATATTTTATATATAATAGATTGGTAATAATCTCCCGGTCGTAACACTTCGTATAAATACGATTTGCTCTCTACGCAAACAATTCCTTTATTATTTTTTTCTTTTCTAATTTCTTTTAAATATTTAACCCCTAATTCTAGCGCCTGCGATACGAATACCGACTTTACTTCTATTAACGATTCGGACGATAATATTAATAATTTATTATTTTATATAGGGGAATAATTATTAGATATAGGTTTCTAATCGGTACATAATATATTTTATTTACGAATATATATATATATATTATATATTAATAGTATAGTAAATATAAGTAATTAATGAGGAGTTTATTATTAGTAGTAATAATTCTTATARTATTARGGTARTTAAARTTARGGATTATTAAACACTCTTAATATATTTATAGATATTTAAACGTAGTATTTTAAACTTTATATATTATATTAGTTAATATACTTAATAAAATTAATATAGAAACCATAACGGTAAAATTAATAAATAGGGTGTTGAAGAAGTAATAAAGAGGATTCGAAGCGTGATTGCCTTTAGTTTTAATAAAGTTAATAATAGTAAAGCCTACTATTAAATTAAGGAAATTACATTAAAATTTCTAATGTAAGTTATTAAATTGCTAYATTCTATTATATATTAATTATATACTAATATTAACTATAGCTATAATAGGTAGTATAATAAAGTTTAGAAAGTAAATAATAATTGTAATAGTATTAATATATACGCGCATCCTAACCCCGAATTAATAATTTAGAATCGATTGTTTAATTGCTTAAAGATAATTAATATTAGACGGTTTTTTTTACGGCCGTAACTTATATTATTGCGGGTCGATATAAATAATTTATAAGGGCGCTTACGTAGAGTAATAAAAGCGTACTACGTCGTATTTATTAAAAAATAGAACGATCGCACTAACTGTAGCCGTAATAGGTATATTAATTTGGAATAATAAATTATTTACTACGGAGGATAACCGCGAATATTTATTTATAATAAGTATTTAATAAGTAAAAGGATAATTCGTATATATATATTATTTATACTAACTTTAGTAATATATATAATTAATAAGCTACCTTAAGAAGTCTACGGGGGGGGAATAGTATTATATAATTAATATTAATCCTAATTCTTAGGGATTAAATATTTATTACCTACAATCTCTTTACGAAAAAGGTATTAAACCCGCGCTTTTAATATATCGGTAAATTAATTATATTAAGTAAAATAGGAAATTATATAGTAAATTCGAACCGGTTTATAAATATATATAAGGTATAAGCTAATATATTAGTAGGCAGCCCGTATAATACTATAATAACGCCTAAATATTAACGTATTTTATACGAAATAAAATATAATATCTTCATTCCGCAAGATATTGGTCGGTATCTATTCTTTCTTATTATTAGTAAAAGGTAGTATTCATATTACCCTCCTCCTCCCTTTAAGGTTATAGAAGATATAGTAAATAATATCCGAAGTACTATCCGGGAATTCTAAAATATAAATACGCTAACCCTTAATATAATACCCCCCTATTTATTTTCCTTCCTTTTTATATATCGAATATATATTTACTTTTTCCTATTTATAAAGCGTTTTATTATATATCCGGAATTTTAAAAGATTGCTACAAAATAATAATCAATTAATCCGTAGTCTAGGTTGCAATTTTGGTTTTAAATATAGGATAAGGTTAAAATAGTTATTCGATACGAACGTATATTGTAATATCCCTTTAATTACTATTTGGTCGGTAAATATATATATATTTTATTAATATTATTTATTTAAAATTAATAATTTTATAAGCGTTGAGCGGGAGTATAAAATAGATATTTCTTCTAAATAAATATAAAAGTAATTTATTTATAAAGTTATTCGGGTGCTTATAATAATAGCTAATAACCCTAACGATTTTATAATCGTTTATTATTTATAAAAATAAACCGAACGTTTCTTCGATTAAAATTTCTTAGAAATTAATTTATTTTTTAAAATAATTAAGGGACTAATTAACCTTTTCTCTATTATTAGGTAGATAGAGGATAGGGAATATAAATAATTTATTCTATTTATATATATTTAATATATATATATAAATATTAATACTTTTATAGGGATTAAATTTTATATTTACGTTTTTACTACCCTAAATTTAACTTAAAGGTATAAACTATTATTTAAAATAATCTTTAATACCCTTACGGAAATTACCGGTCGTTCGATTAAATAGTATTATATTTATAGTACCCCGCGAACTATCCAATATATTTTTACTAATATAAATTTTAAATAAATYACTAATATATTTTTTATATAATCCCTTTTTTAGAATATTAATACTAATTCTATTAGGTCTCAGTTAATACTTCTAAGAAAAATATTCCGAAATTTACTACTTTAATTAATAGGAACACTTATAGTATATCTTTATTTTCTATAAAGTATATATTAATAGGAACTTCCGTAAGAAGTATCCTAAATTGAACGATATAATTTATAATATCTATATTATATAGGATGCGCTAAATAAATTAGAGTATTAAATTCGGATTAACTGTATATATATAATATATCTAGAATTAGTATTATAATTTAAAAATAAATAGGATTGCGCGTAGATAATTTCGGGCTTCTATAAGGTAGAATCTAAGGTGAAAAAGCTTTATTAGAATTGGATTTCGCTAAATACTAATATAGTAGAATCTTTTTACTTTAAAGAAAATAACGCTATTAATAGAAATTTAATTTTATTTTATATAATATTAGGGTAAGTACGTTACTATTAAATATTAATTAACGTATATTAATATTCTTTTTATAGATTTTATTAATATATATTCCTAAAATTCCGAGGATTTAGGGTTGGGTAGATTTATATAGGTAATATATATATATCGCCCTCTTCTTGGAAGTAAAGGTTAAAGGAGAGTTTTAAATTTAAAGAATTTTATAATTAAAAGTAATTCTAAAGCCGTATTCGACGGAACTTAAACGATATTTAATTTAACCTTAGAAATCTATAATCGTTAATAATTATAAATATTTATAATATATACGGTAATAGATTACCTACCTTCGATATAAATTTAATAATTATATATATTCTATATATATTATATAGCGTGCTATTTCGAATTGGGTATTTTAGTATTTTACCGGACCTCTAAAATAAATCACCTCCTTCTTTTCTAATTCTAAATATTCGTAGGGTTTAAAGGGATAAAATATTACCGTCTACTTTAAATATAGGTGGGCCGTCGATTATAATACTTATATATAGTAGATATATATTAAGGGTTTAATTACCGTTTAAGAAGGGAAAGGAAAGGGAAATTGTAGAGTTTTTTAATATAGACGACGAAGGCTAATTATTTTAAAATTAATCGTTTAAGAAAGGAAAGGAAAAGGAGATTTTTGAAATTTCCGATATAGGCGACGAAGGCTAACCCCTTTAACGCTAACCTTTTATTAAAGAAAAGGAAGATTATTACAGTCTTATTAATTTAATACCGGGGAGGTGGATTAGCGGGTAGGTTAATTATAGGTAGTAGCTAATATTTTAAATATTTTAAATTAATAAGGAGAAGGTATTTAGTATACGGTCGATTATTATTTCGATATATAAAGGATATATATTAAATACCTTATAGCCGTCGGTAAAAGGGAAAGAAAAGGAGGTTAGTACGATCCCTTTAGATATAACTGATAACGGAGGTTAAAATTCTTAATACTAAGTATATATAGAAAGCCTTAACTTATTTAGCAACCTTAAACGGATCTTTAAAATAAAAAGAATTAGATATAGTAGTATATTTCCCTTTTCGAAGCTATTTAAATTAGAATTATCAAATATATTATCGATTATTATTATAATATATATTAAATATATATTAGGTACCTTATAATTGTTTGTAAAAGGGGAAGATATAATAATTGATTTTACTACTATTAATAATAACGAAGATAGCGAATATAATAGTATTATTAATAATAACGAAATCCCTCTTAATATACAATTTACCTCCTATATAATAAAGATTGAAAATATAAAATCTATACTTCTTACGTTAGTTCTAAGTAAGAGAAAAACTATATTTTTTTTGAATTTAAAACGTGGTACTAAATAATTATATACGCCCGCAACCGAATTCAATATATTGGGGATATATAATAACCTAATTATTATTTCGGATTCGGAGGATTTAAATAAAGAAGTTAAGAATTATTTTAATTTTAATATTAAGTTTAACTATAGTTATTCTATAGAGTACCCCGATATTAAATTTAATTATAATTTATTAAGGGACTTTTACGAAATTAGGTTTAAAATTATAATTAATTAAATACTATACGACTTTGTAATTACTAACGACGAATATTTGCTTAAGAGAGACTTTTATTTTAATAAACCCTATAATAATTAGTATAATTTGTATTATAAGAGTTAAAAATATAGTTTAGAGTAGTATTAGGAGCGCTAGGTTGATATATAGGACGCGTACCAGGATTAAAAATATTAGAAACGGGAGCGTGCTGTAGCGGGCTTAAATTTATAAATTAGGTAGATATATATAAATTATATATATAACGATAATAGATTTGCGGCGGGCCTAAATTTATAAATTAGGTAAATATATATGAATTATATATATAATAATAATAGATTTGCGGCGGGCCTAAGCTTATAAATTGGGTAGGTATATATAATAAGTATATATAACGATATAGATATAGTAGGCCTAAATTTATAGGGTAATTCTTTATAACGTTCTAATACGGATTCGTTCCTATTATTATTTGGTAAAGCGTATATTCCTACGAATAAATTTAATTTCTATAGGGAAGAAGAGTTTAAAGCGTTATAATAAGGGAAGGAATAATAGAATTTCGGTTTCTATTTATAATTATTAGGCGGTATCGATCGATTAATTAATAAATTATAAATATTTAAATAATATAATTAAATAGAGCGTTTAAAAACGAACGGAATAATATATAGTATTTATAAAAAGGTAATATATTAATTAAAATATTAATTAAAATATAGATACTTCTAAATATTTTACTACTAGTATTATTAGGGTTTATCTTTCTTTATTCGTTCCAACGGCGGTACCTTATCTTTTAACTCTTTCTTTTATTTCTACTATATATAATTGTTATATAAATATAACCGTTTATACGGTCGAAAATAAAATGGTTATTAAAGAGAAGAAAGTACCTTTATTATATTATAAATTTATATAGAACTAGTAATACTAGGAAGAAACCTAAACCCGGGTCGGGAAATATTTATATAAATAATATCTATAAATCCTTTCCTAATATCGGTCCTAAGATCCTCCTAAATATTAATTCCCTCTACGGCTATTAATATCTTACTATATTAACCCATTAATTATAATATATTATTATTATCGTTAATATTATCTAAATATCTAGCCTTAATATATTTAAAAGACCTATCCAAATTCCTATCTACTAGTAAAGAGATTTACTTACTTTTTATATATTATATATATATATAGTAATTAAGCGTTACTATATTTACGCTTCGAAGAGAGACGAAGTGCCTAAAGTTATTAATATTTATTAATTATAAGGAGAAAAGTATTTAAAATTTATTTTAGTTAAAATTAATTTACGGAATTTAGTTAAATCCGCTTCCTAATTTTAATATTAATTGTATTATCGAAATAATTAAAATAAATGAGTTTTTTACCGTAGGGGGTCGGGTTTTAGGCCTATCTTAAGCGAATTACCGACCTTCGAGAATAGGGAATGGCGGGACCGTACTATCGTTTAGTAATTCCTTGGGTAAAGCTTAATATTATTAATATATATTTAGGATATGGGGGAAAGGAATATTATATATTCGGTAGAATTTAATTCCTTAGGTACTTATAAATATTAGGGACGTATAATTGAAATTAAAGTACGTTAATTCTATTTTTATAGAAAATATTAAATATAACGTAGTTTTATTTATATAATCTCCTCCAACTACTCTATAAAGAATTAAAATTAGGAATCGGTATTAATATAATTATATAATATTAGTAATATTCTTATTATATATAAGTTATATATATAAGATTTATAATATTTATTTAGGTTCGTTTAAAAATTGAGTGTATTTCTAGCTATAGAATAAGACCTAACGTTTTAATACTTTAGAGAGCTTTTAATATTTGAATATTATAATTAAATTTAGGAATTTACGCCTCTCCTATAATATATTCGAAAGAGGGGGAAGAGGGCTTAGTACGAATATAATTAAAGATTATTATATATAAATATATATTAATTAATTGGAAAGGGGCGAATAAACTTATTTATATTAGGATGATTGTTGCGAAAATATTTGCGAAGTTAAATAATCTATATTATTATATATTTAATATATAATTACCTAAGTAATAAATATACTTCGCGCTAAGAAGAAGTAGTAAAACTATATATATAGGATATATCCTCGCTAATATAGTAATTAAGATATTTTAGTTAATAAAAGTATATAATTATATATATAGGTATAGTAAAAATACTTATATAAGGTCGTTTATTATAGAGATTTAGACGGCCGGGTTAGGCGGATATATATTATCCGTTATAGTAACCGTAGAAATTATAATTATTAGTTTTATAATCGAAATTTATTGTATATATATTATACGTAATATATATTAAGTATTTACGGTTTTAGGTAAGGATACCGGCGTCCCTTTCCGCTTACTATCCTTGAATTTTATTAATTACCTATTAATTAACGAATCCGAAATTTAACGAAATTTATTCGGAGGTAGCTATTTAACGTTATTATAGGGGATCGGGCT
The DNA here is from genome assembly GCA_009802275.1 of Neurospora sp. CHS-2018a. Lineage (NCBI taxonomy): Eukaryota > Fungi > Ascomycota > Sordariomycetes > Sordariales > Sordariaceae > Neurospora > Neurospora sp. CHS-2018a. Next base: position 130,938 of record RAKG01000102.1, on the reverse strand, counting down.
TATATATAAATAAATATATATATAAATATTATATTAAACCGTATATTAAATATATATATTATAATAGTATTCCTAATTACCCGGGTTCTCTTCGTAGAGGATTATATCGTTAGGGCCGATAAACTCCTTAAAGTTATATAAATCCGGATCTAATTAAAGGAAATTTATATTATATAATTATCTATTATTATTAAATAATATTAATTAAAAGGAATAAACGAATATTAATTTAAAATAAAATTTATATTTATAAAGTAAAATAGTATTAAAAAATAAATAAAGAAGAATTTCCAAGTAGAATATAGGTAGGGATATTAGCACTTCGAAATATTAAACGGCTAAACCGTTAAAAATTAAAATGAAAAATATAATTTAATATTAATAAAACGATACGTAACTATTTAGAGGGGTCGATAAATAAATAATTTGAAAGTTCGGACGAGGTTAATATTATAAACGGTTTAGAACGTATACTCCTTTTTGTAAGAAATTTCCTTCTCTCCTCTTTTTTCTTCCTTTAATTAATTAAGGTACTAAAGTTCGGTAGGTTTGCTATATATATAATATATATAATATATATTAATTTCGCGTCTTATACTATAATTAATATTAATAAAAGATTTATACTTATTCTTTTTTTCTATTTTACGTCCATTATATTTAAATATAAAAATAGCCTTCGTATATTCTATTAATTCTTTTTTATATTTTCCAGGTTTATTATATAATATTATAACGTTAGAGTGAGTTTAAATCTAATTATTATATAAAGATTTTTTAATATGTTAAATATATATTAAATTTAAATAAGATAATTAATATAGATTTAGAATTAGAGTAGGTAATTCGGCTAAATAAAGCCTAAATTCTAACTAAAATAACCTTCGACGTAAGAAACCTATATCCGGAATATAAGTATTTCTACGGCCTAATACTATTTGAACGTATAATTAAGGCGTTTAAATATAATATTAGAATATAAATTATACTTTTTATTATATAAGTAAATACCTATATTAAATTAAATTGCTAATTATAAAGTCGAAATTATAAATAATCGAAAATGCGGTTATATCTTTATAATTTAAATATTACGTAATAAATATTTTATAACGAAGTATTTTAATATTAATACCGATTCTTTTATAAATAATTTAACCCGAAAAGAGAAAAACGTTATAAAAAAGTAATTACTTAACTTTATATTTAATATATATATACAGAATTAATTTAATTATATTAAGTACGCTCCTTAATTATATTCTATCCCGGCGGTAGCGTTATATTTACTTTACAAACTTATTAAAAGATAAGGCGACGTTAATAAATACTATTATTAATATTTGTAGGCGAATAGTATAAGTACGCGTATATTTCTATTAATTAGGCTTATTTAATTTAATAGTTTAGGATTACTAATAATATTTTTACAGATATTTATAGCGACGACTTTTACTATTTAGTATATTTATTATATCGGTTCTATTTATATATATTATATATACTAATAATAGGTAGTCCGATGTATAATACCCCTATATCCTAGGCGAATAAATTATTATTTTAGCGGGAAACTATTTATTAATATACCCCGAATTCGATTGGGATTTGAAGGTAATAGTAAGCCCGGGTAATATTCTTTAGCAATATAATATAAGTAATTATATTATTTAATAGGGAATATGGATATATTATATATATTAATTATATATTTAGCCCAACCTCCTTACAATTTCCTCCGATATTATTAATGCCCTTCGTAATTTTTAACCCAAAATTCGGGGGGATATTTTAATCCGGACTTAGAAGCGGGATAAAAAATTATCGGATAGAGTTAAATATAACCTTTATATTATTAAAGGGTAGGATAGTATTATTATTAAATAATTTTAGGTCGAGGATTTTAATTTCGACGATATACCGGTATATATAGAGCCTACCGTAAACGAATTAGGATTCGACCTATCGCTTCCACGTACCCCCGGAGTAAATTAAATATATTCTATTATATATATATTAAATTTATATTAATTTAATATAAGATAGCAATTTCTACTCCCGTATAAATTCTCCTATTACAATTAATATTTTAAAAGGTTATATTTAGGTAGCGTTTAGGAATATTACCCCCTCCGCCTAATCTAACGATTTAAAATTTAATTTATTACTTCTACGTACCCCCGGAATAAATTAAATACGTTCTATTATATATATATTAAATTTATATTAATTTGATATAGGATAGGCCTATTAATATATAGGATAGAAGTAATAATTTTAAATTATCGGATTTCGACGAAGATATTATAGAATCGTTAAAACGAGAATTTACTATATATAAATCGGACCCTATTCCCCGTTAAATAATAAATTAAGTATATTTTATTATATATATACTAAATTTATATTAATTTAATATAAGATAACAATTCCTTTATTACTAGCCCCGCTATTAGATTAAAGTGAAATAGGATTCGGGTAGATTACTCTTCCTAATTTAGAAAGTTTAAAAAGTAGAAATAAGCGGGATATAAGGAATTTTTGCTATTATCTTTTGCTGGTACATATAAGGAATATATATTAAGTTCTAGGCTATATAAAATATATTAGAAACGGGTATAACGGATAGGCCAGTACGCACATATAATTTATTGAAATAACGGCTATTAACGGCCGTTCGCGGGCTTTATAAGCGGCCTATACAGAGAAGGTACTAAAAGCGACTTGGTACGTAATAGAACCTACAATTCCTAGTGCCCCTATTCACCGTGCCCCTTAGAAGGCTGGAACCCTTTTGGCTGGTCTTGGCACTGTGATGCTTGGCGTTGAATTGGCTGTGAGTCTTTCCATCTTTCCATTTTTCCTTTCACTTCACAGCAGAGTCTTCCTTCCGATGTTTAGCCAAATGATGCCATCTTGGGGGTTTGTCTGCTCATGACCAATCCGAAACGTAAAGAATTGTCAAGTGTTGAGTGCAGACGGGAGTCATCGTGAGGTGTTGAATCGTGAATGAATGTTACACTCTGACGGTTTTGTACGTAACGGTCACCGCGAAGAAAGAATGGAAAAAAAAGGTACAACCCGGGTTGACCCATTCGGGTGGGCTTCCAGTGGATGCCTCGGTGGACTCCCACTGGCTCCCCTGGGCCTTGCCTGCCCGCCAATGCAGCCCATTTGCACCCACTGGCACCCGGTAATTCCACCGCAATTCCCGTCTTCCCTGAGAATTCCGATGGTGACGGAACCGCAAGGGACAACATGCCCCAAGGTCATGTCCTCGTCCCGGGTATCATATCCCTTTAGGAGTGTCTGTTTCTATTTTGGACATCATAAGCTAATTACATTTCTGAAAAAGTGCAACTGAAGTTGTTCAGCTGTGCCTGTGAATCCCCAAAGAGGAGTCTGGATTTCATAGTACCGTACATGGACTGGTACGTATGCGGTAACAGAAACCGGCCATGACCCAGGGCACCTCTTGCTAAACGGGTACATCCATCCATCATTACCATTACCTTATCCTTATCGATCAATACGCTTCCTCCTTCCACTTGTTACAACTTGACATTGTCATCCCGTTTCCATTCTTCAACATCCTCTCTCCTCTTCACCTTTTCCTACTACTACTTCTTCTTCCCTCCCTTCTTCTTTTTCTTCCACAACATTTTTCGCCGCTGCCATTGCTACGTATTGCTCGCCAGAGATCGTCCCCGATTCCCGTTCGGTTCTAGTCTCGCCGCCGCTTCCATCGCATCCGCCAACGACATCACAGACTTTCCATCCCCACGTTTCCACCCGCAACGCCCTGCTACGTCGTCGAACAGGTACCTTGAAAGCCTTTGCGCAAGACCAGCCTACCAACTGCCCTTGTTGTCAGCCAAGAACCCCCCGGTCACTGGCACTACCCCAACTCGACTTGCCTCACGCGATCAACTACTTCACCGTACTTGTAACGACACTTGATCAAGACTACAAGAGCTCGACGACTGCGCGCCCAATTCGGTGGCTACATGTATTCGCAGCGTTTCCTGCCCTTTTTCGACCTCGACCTTTTCCCAGTACACCAGCACATCAGCGACCATGGCCCCTAGGACAAATGGCATTGGCGTGCAGGTTGAGAACACCCGCATCTGTGTGGTGATGGTGGGTCTTCCGGCCCGAGGAAAGAGCTATATCGCACAGAAAGGTACTATATCATCCATCTTGTTCTCTTGATAGGGTCCAATTGCTAACTCCAGTCCCCTCCCAGCGCAACGCTATCTTGCCTGGCTCTCGATCCCCGCCGCTACATTCAATGTCGGCAACTACAGACGCACAGATGCCCCCCAACCGCCCGCCGACTTCTTCGAACCCAACAACCCGGAGGGAGAGCGCAAGCGTCGCGCTGCCGCCGAGGCTGCGGTAGCCGACATGCTCAGGTGGTTCAAGAAGGGAGGAGTCGTCGGCATCCTCGATGCCACCAATAGCACAAAAGAGAGGCGCAAATGGGTGCTCGACCTCATGACCCAAAATAACATCGAGGTCATCTTTGTCGAGTCCAAGTGCGACGACGAGAACATGATCATGGCCAACATCCGCGACGTCAAGACCACCAGTCCCGATTACCAGGGCCAAGATCCCGAAACCGCGGCGCTCGACTTCCGCAATCGCATACGCAACTACGAAAAGGTGTACAAGTCGCTTAACGAAGACGGCGACGAGGAGGATTTGACTTTCCTCAAGATTATGAACGTGGGGAAGCAAGTCATCATCAACCGCATTCGCGACTACCTGCAAAGTCGTATTGTTTACTACCTCATGAACCTGCACATCCGCCCTCGAACAGTATGGCTGTCAAGGGTACGTATTTCCGGTTGTTCCCTATCAGTTGGCGGAATGCTAACGATTTGTAGCACGGCGAGTCCATGCTCAATCTCGAAGGCCGCATAGGTGGCGATGCCGAGCTATCGCACAGAGGTGAAGAGTACGCGCGGAAGCTTCCCGAGCTAGTAGTAGAATCCGTTGGTGTACGTTACTCCCTGCCCCGCACCCTTTGTCTCACCAGTCTAACATTCCGCAGAGCGACCGCCCTTTGACAGTATGGACATCAACACTGAAGCGCACCATTGCCACGGCACGCCACCTACCAAAACACTACAATCAGCTACAATGGAAGGCCCTCGACGAGCTCGACGCCGGCGTGTGCGACGGCATGACGTACCAAGAGATAGCGGACCTGTACCCTGATGACTTCCAAGCGCGCGACGAAGACAAGTTCAACTACCGGTATCGCGGAGGTGAAAGCTACCGCGACGTGGTGATCCGACTGGAGCCCATCATCATGGAGCTGGAGCGTAGCGAGGACATTCTCATCATCTCGCATCAGGCCGTCATCCGCTGCATATATGCGTACTTTATGCAAAAACCGCAGGAAGAAAGCCCCTGGGTTCCCGTGCCGCTGCACACGCTGATCAAGCTGACACCGAGGGCGTATGGAACCGAGGTGCAGACTTACAAGGCCAACATCCAGGCTGTCAGCACGTGGAGGGGGAAGGGAAGCACGGCCAAACATGAGGATCCTAGTCCCGAGCAGAGTCTTTTCCAGACTCACTAGGAGACGGACAAATTGGGGAGGATAAAGAAAGACTACACACACACATACGCAAGGACGATTGATATATAATACCCCCTATTACTACTACCACAAACTGCGCTACGGTACACTACGAAATTGTGGGTTCTTTCTACAGACATTGGGAAACATTTGGCAACCAAAGAAGGGTCTGGTTTGGTTTCTTGTCTTGTCTTTTTTTTTTTTTTCGAGCGGCGGCGGCACAAAAAGCAAAGCGCGGAACCAAGAAAGAGACGGACGGGGTGGGTTGCGGTTGCGGCTGCGGCTGGGCCTGGGCCGGTTGGAGTTCTTTAAGGTGGTTTGGGATTGGAATTCTTATCATCAATTTGACTATTCCGAATGATCATGTGTTGTTGCAGTATGTAGTATATGTGACAGGCAGAAGAAAACGAGTTTGGTCGAGACTGGACTTGACCATTAGCGAGATAAGCAAAAAACGAAAAAGACATTCTCAGCACACCTCTTCTTTCTACTCTTCTAATATTCATCCCGTGATACTACCCCTATCCTGGTGTAACTAGTCCCTGCATTCTCTTTCTTCCATCATAGAAGAATCTCACGAGTTCGACTGACATACCGGAGTCAGGATATAGGATTCCAATGGCGTGATGATTCACCTTATCAAGACGCCATTGTCTCGATGTAGGTCAACGCGGCCGGAGAGTACTCGGGATGTTGGTGATCATGCAGGAACGGTTGGCGGGTAATTCCAGTGACACGATTTACCCCTGATATCGGAAGGCTACCTATCTACCACTCGGCGCACCCCCCAAAACACCCTATCTATGCCCATTTCCTGAGGTGCCAGGAGGTTTGCAAAGTACCTAACCACACACACGTTTTTACCTCAAATAAAGGCACAAAAAGGGATACCTGCATTGAATAACACCTACTCTACAATCCTCCATCACTTGTCATCTTTCCAAACTGTTGTCCGTGGCCGCAAGTTGCAATCTCCACTTGTGTAGAAACAGGACAGGCAGGAAAGGCAGGCAGGGTAGGTAGGTGCCGAACACAGAGTTGACTGTTTACTAAGGTACTCTTTGCCAACGTGGCTAAAGAAGTGAAAATCATGTTAAACGTGGTGGGGCAGCATAGGCAATTCGACATAAGAATAAAGACATACCTAACTTTATCTGGAAGCACGGTTTCTTTTCTCTTGAGTGTCATCGTGAGGGGGTGTACCTGGGGCGTACAGGGGGGGTTTTTGGGAGTTTCTGGGAGTGCGCCGAGTGTACGTAGTGTAGGTAGCGCGATCGGAATTCGGGAGTTAGATGTCTCCCTCCGTTTTGCCGTTTTTGCCATTTTCTAACAGCTACCGACTCTAGGTGTGTGTGTATGCGGTCTTCTTCAGCCGGATTGAGAGATTCTTCCTGGCGTTAGCAGCTGGTGTTGATATTGCTTAGGTAGAGGTAAGGTAGGTAGTTTTCCCTACACATGCTTCCCGGGACTTGGGCGGCAGCGAAAGGCACTGGGGCCAAAGGGGGTATAAATGAAGCTTGCCCCTCCATCATTGTCCAACTGAACGTAGTGGAAATCACAAATATTTTATATGTCCTCTTGAGACTTGTAAGGTCCAGTTCGGATCCGCGGTAGTGCAAGTATGGGGAAACCTGCTTGCTGCCTTACCGTGCAGGGTCCGCAGCTGCACTCCTGCAACGTTAAGGCAGCTGTAAGGTAGGTACCGTATAATCTCGCGCAACTCGTATTCCAGGACAGGCATAATCGTGCGGATTCTGTAGGGTTAAAGGTCTGCCAGTTGCGCTTGGCTGTATGTACGTGGCTGTAGAAGTAAATGGCAGAGTTATAACCCTGCGTTGCTGGACTGTCCTGGAATACGAGTTGTTCGAGATTATACGGTATGTGGTTTAAAGCGCGCAGTACAGCAGTACGATATACTGGTTTACTGGCATAACGAACGCATAGAGCGCATTAAGCCAGTAATGTCGTGATGCTTGGCATGGTGTTGAGGTCCCATTCTCTGTTGGTAGAGGTATGGCCCTGATACTTCGTCGGTTACTCGCCGCCGGTTACTCGGGTAGATGACGAAGTCCGTGTTGACTAAGCACCCAGAACCAGGGCAGCGTATAGTTGATTGTCGTGTATATAAGGGCGAGGCTTACTGTGAAAATCCAGCAACATCTTTCTCTTTCTTATCATCACCTTCTCCATCTTGTTAAATAGCAGGGACCCTCCAACTTTCCTACCTCCTTCCCTTTTCTTCCCTACCTTACTCCTTCCAACTTCAACCACCAAGCCCCCCCAGCACAGTCTTTCACATTATCTCCTATTATCTCTGATCATCTCTAAAGTTTCTACTATGAAGTTTCTTCCTACCGTTGCTGCCCTTACCGGCGCTCTCCTTACCGGCGCTGCCCCTACCGGCGATGCTACTACCGGCGATGCCACTACCGGCCTCCCCCCTGCCCAACTTGACTTATCCAAGTACAACCTCTCCGACTCTATCGAAGCTTTGTTGCGTCATACTGCCTGCGTCCCGGTCACCACCAAAAACGACGTGACATCTTCTTCGACTACTACTACGAATGCTTGTGTAGGGGGTGACTCCTGCTTGGCGTTACTACTTATCATTCTGGGGCTTCTAAACGGACAATGTGCCGGCCCTACCACCGGCCTCCCTGGTACTGCCCAACAAGTTGACTGGTCCAAGTACGACTGGTCCAAGTACAACCTCTCCGACTCTACCGAAGCTTACTTGCGTCAACATACTGCGAACTCCGTCGTCACCACCAAAAACGACGTAACATCTTCTTCGACTACTACGAATGCTTCCAGTGTAGGGGGGGGTGACTCGTGCTTGGGGTTACTACTTGTAATTCTGGCGCTTCTAAACGGACAATGTGGTGCCCCTACCGGCCTCCCTGGTACTGCCCAACTTGACTGGTCCAAGTACAACCTCTCCGACTCTACCGAAGCTTACTTGCGTCAACATACTGCGAACTCCGTTGTCACTGCCAGAAACGACGGGACACCTTCTTCGAATACTTGTGTAGGGGGTGTGGGGGGTAACTGCTTGGCGGTAGCAATTGCAATTGTCAACAACTTTCTGGCACTTCTAAACAACCCACAATGATGTTTGTCTTGATTGTGTGGGGGTGGGTGGGATTGTACACAACCTTTCGGTACGTCTTCGTGTTTCCTCGCATCATCTTACCTTCCATACCTTGCACGATACTTTGTGTGCGTAACATAAACTATGCAACCATGATATATTTCTCCGATGAGAATGGAAACTAACGGGACTGATTTGGGCTAAAACAGATGTCATGTTCCCCGGCCATCCAAAAATTTTGCGCGAGCAGCTTGAAGAAGCCTAGGTAGACAGGTCCCTCACTCACTTTGTCGCTACCGCCGCCCTTCCACTCGCCACAAACCCAAAGGTACCTAAACCTGGCAATAGGGCAGAGAGCCGCATATGTGACGGATTAGGGATGGCAGGGTACGGAGGGAAAGATGGGGATATATATGCATGCTGAAAGGATATGTGCGGATGTTTGGGCGGTTTGTCATTCACAAAGGGAAAACCATAGGTGATTACCTACCTTACCCTTTTCAAGTAAGCAGAAAGAACTAGCTTCAAGATCAGAAACAAGTAGTTTCGTCCAGTAGCCAAGTGATTGATAAAGTAGTTCTTCCAAATTTTGTCCGTGATTGTCGTGATGTTCCTTCGATTCTATTTTGTGACTAACTTTTGGACCTTGTCCTCGGCCACCCGGCCTGCTCGTGAATATAACCTGGAAGTTGGTACCTTAACCAGGGGAAGCGAAAGGGGAGGGGGGACAGGAACAGGGAACAGGGAAAGGGAAAGGGGGAGAGGATCAAGCAAGTTAGAGACAGACTGAGGGAGATCTTTGGAGAGAAGGTCTATGATTGTTTGAGTCCGGCGTTGATGGATTTGATTGCGGAGTGGGAAGGGAGGAGGAGTAGGAAGTTGAAGCCTTGAAGGGGGTCGTGAAGGAGTAGAGGTAGTGTAGAGCTGTTGTTCAATGTTCGGTGGCTTTTTTGTTTGTTTGGTATTGGGACTGTGAGACACATCCCACCTCGTCCTGAATACCTTAATGGTGCTTTGAAATGCATAATTATCAGTCATGAACACGTTTTTGGTGTCTAATTTGGCATATTTACATGAGTGTCAAGCCTTCGACATCAACGAAGACGCATGAACTGGACAAGAGAACGCCTAGACACGTTGGCCAGATGTCTCGAACGAGGATGTACGTCCCGACATGACAATACACTCTCCAACAACGCTCTTCAGGCATTCTCGGCCTCCACATCGCCCTCCTGCTGCTCCTCCGCTACCTCGGGCTCCTCCAACTTTACCTCCCAAGCCCAACGAATAACGTACAAAGGTCGAAGGCTATCTCGTTGCCTTAATAAGGCTATACACTCCTCCCCAATAACACTTCCAACTCTACCGAGTTTCTCGCCATGCTATTTTCAAGCATTCATCCCATCCCCCACATCACTCTCTTCAGGTTGGTGCTGCTCCTCCAACTCATACTCCTCCACCTTAGAGGTAACTTCCAACCCCCAACTACCGTCTTGTCCCTTTCTATAAACGAGCTTCTGCTCGTCCTGTTCAGCGTCCAACTCGTGGGTAAACTTCTTCAATCGTGAGACCGAAACATTGTCCTCGGCCTTTGCCAGGAAGTGTAGAGGATTTTGAGGGCTGTGAAGGCGATGTGCGACGGCATTGAAAAGCTCAAGAGGACTCATGGTGAAGACCCTTTTTAGCTGCCAGAAGCCCCAAAACATGAGAGTAACAGTTAGGATCCCAGCAGTAGTAGTGACTAGAGCCATCACCCAACAAAATTGCGCCAGGTCGCTGTTATCCAACCACTGTCTCTCGATTCTTTCGCTCGAGTACTGGGCACGCTGGATTTCATTCGTATCAATCGCCGCCAACACCGAAATTCTCAAGGCTAGTTGCTGGTAGGTCTCAACAATGTTGTCCATCGGCGACTCGAAGTTCATCTTGCAAGGGAGCGGCCCTTCTTCCTGAAAATCGGGTTTGCTGGCGTATCCAGCGGCAATATGACTCCTATAGCTGGAGCCCGTGTCGACAGTATCATCGCTGAACCGCCAGTGACGTTGGCGATGTATAGTACCGAATCTTGTGCTATACAGGTCGCGCACCATCTTGGTAAGAATTTCCAGGCGCTGGTCGTTGTGGATAGGAGGGATGGGATCCCGCCCTAGGGGCACAAAGAAAAGCCCCGAGAAACTCCCGTACGAGAACAGAGACTGGCGGCCGAGCAACGGGTAATCATCGCTGCGAAAGATGTTAGCCTCTTTCCTCCTCCAAGGCCATGATGCGCGGCAGGAGGTGAATTGAGAAAAAAAAGTTTGGCCACTTACACTATTTCAACAGTCTTTCCTCTTTCATAAAACGTCGCATTGCCGGTAACGTTCAAGTTATACCGGACAATTGCCGGTGCCAGCGAGCATTGTTGGTGGACGTATTGTCCGGCACAGCTGGCCCCCGACTTGAACTTGGTATTCACGGTCAATGAATGACCGTTTGGTCCCGAGCTATCGACGAGTCTCGCATGTGTCACTCCCAAGTGTCCTTTCCATTTCTTGAGAAACTACCAAGTTGAACACCAACAACATCCTCCTCTCTGGCCAGGAAAGAAACAAACACAGGAACCATTGAGCCACTGGCCCAGTTAATTGACGGAGATTGAGAGGTTCCTTCATTCTCGTTATATTGTGCGCCTTGCTCCGGGAAAGTAGTACGGTATCGTCACTCCCGCTGTAAACTTGAACTAGAAGTAGGGATCGAATCCCCATCGATACCCAAATTGGACGCACGGTTGGGATGGAAAGAAACAACACGGTTGGGATGGAAAGAAACAACACAGTTGGGATGGAAAGAACCACACTAATCTGTGCCCTGGCGGCCACTCACTGCTGTGCCCATTCACCGTAAAGGCATCTACCTCTAGTCACTCATTGATGGCATTGGTAGATCACAGGTATCTCTTGGAGACACTGGAAAATGCGCAAGTGGGTTTTTGTTCGGTACGGGAGTCTCTTAGACAAACCGTAAGCAGTTGCTTCTCCGAGAGACTGAAGGTAAGACCAAGACTCACTGTCGCCACTGCCAGTCGGAATGCGATAGCAGCCGTACCAGAGTGAGCACGCCCCAGAAGGCAAAGAGCAACACCACTTGACCGATGTTGACATTCTGGTCCAGAAGGTCCACTCCACGACTTCGCTCCCGTTACAGTTGACCAGAAGAGAACAGGTTATCCTGATCATGACGGCTGAAGGCAGAGTGCAAGTGTTAGAAAACCAGTAACCTTGGGATTTGATGTGACTCAACAGCGGACTTACGACTGAAAAAGACGAAAACGTGAAGCATGAGCACATGAGCCACATAGCGGGCATGCGACCGCCCATCGTGATGGTGCCCTCGCGGGGCGAGCAGGCAGCATGGGCATGATTGGAGATTTGAACGTGAGGCTAGGAAGTGAGGATTGCCGGGCGGGCGGGCGACAGCGATTTGGTTGAACGACAGTTCGACCAAGCAGGTAAGGCGATGTCAGCGAGTGTTGGTGATTGATTCTGTGGTAAGGTAAGGCGCTGACAGAAGATGAAAAATCGAAAGCAGGGCATGGAAACCTAAAGATTGGGAAGGAGTGTCAGTGGATGGGAAATTCAGCAGTGAGTGGGCGCGAGGGCACGAACTGGTGTGGTTCTTTCCATCCCAACTTGTGCGCGTTCACGAAGTTGCCGCCTTCGATTAAGTTCCGACGGATCTTTCCCGATAGCGGCTCGGGTGATCGTACGGTATTATTTCCATTGAACCCACTGCATCTGGTAAGTATCATTCAATGAACGCCCCTTCCCGCAAATAAAGCCACTTCCAACCTCCATGACTGACGGTCCTGCTGCCGTTGCTTCCTTCCTTAGAAATACTAGTTTTACCCCGCTAGTGGCATCTTTCATCTCCGGGCTCTTTTGGTTCCGTGAGTTGCAAATGCCTTCATGGACTGGTGTAGTTCAGTTCTTTCCATCTCAAGTGGGCGTTATCTTTGGGTCGTGTGAGGCGGTTGCACTTGCTAACGCCTGCACTCGCATCTCGAGGTTGATATCGACGTCAGCGTGGACCCACGAAATAAATGTTCGGGATGTTTTGGTGAAAGTTCGATGCCAACAAGCTGCTCGGAACTTGGTAGTCGTTGTTGGCCCATGACTGAACTCTGAAGTCCTCCCTCTGCTGGACCGTGATAGTGAAATCCGAGTGCATTCACCATCTTGAGCCGATGTTATGCCGATGTGATGCCAACAAGATGGGCGATAGAAACCGATAGTATTTCAATGCACAGACTGCCATGGGTCTTGGCCCGGTTATTGAGGTACTGCATAACTGCATGCGGTGTTAGGAAACAGGCAGGGCAAGAACTGTAGGAGGATGATGCACGATGGACTTGGATGCATTGGTACCCGGCAAGCGCGAGTCCCGGACATCCTGCAACCGACTGCTGCTTCAAGGTATCTATGCCCGACTGTGCCTGCATCACTCGGTCCATTAGCCTCCGAAAATCACAAGAAGCGGGAACAGTGCATGCAATGGAGAAAGGGCCAGGGCAACAACCTGCATTCCCTAATTTACAACCAGTGTTAAATAGCAGGGACCATCCAACTTTCCCACCTCCTTCAAGTTCCCTCTGCTTCCTTCCTCCTTCCAACTTCAACCGCAAAGCCCCCGAGTCTTTCACATCAGCTCCCATTATCTTCGAAGTTGCTACCATGAAGTTTCTTCTCACAATCGCTGCCCTCACCGGCGCTGCCCTTACCGGCCTCGTTACTGCCCAACTTGCCCAACTTGACTTGTCCAAGTACAACCTCTCCGACTGTACCAAAGCCTACTTGCCTCATACTGCGAGGGCAATGACCGGAATCGAGTTTAACGAGGAGCGAAAGTACGCGTACTGCGTCGTCGACACCCGCAATGATACCTTCTTCGACTACAAATGCTTGTGTAAGGGGGGTGACGGCGAGGGATCAGCAATCATCGACACGGCGCTTATAGCCCGCCATGTCTGGCTTGAGTGTGGGTGGGATTACACCTTCGGTACGTCTTCGTGTCTTCGTGCATTCGTGCCTCGCGAGATACTCCGCGCAAAACAATCGAATCGAAATATGCCCAAGTCAACTAACGTGATTCATTCGAACTAAACAGATGTGGTCTTCCCCGAGACGGTAAACTTCTGCCGCACGCTGTTGAACGAAGACCTCGTCACTGCCACTACTCGTCGCCGTCGCGCTTTGAAGCAGCCACCCCCCCAGCCGAATATTGGCCTTGTTGCTGCCGAAGAACTGCCCGACTTTTCCAACGAAGGCCCCGTGACTGCCACTACTCATTGGGCTTTGAAGGAGCCACCCCCCCAGCCGAATATTGACCTCGTTGCTACCGAAAAACTTCCCGAATTTTCCAACGAAGGCCTCGCCACTGCCACTATTGACCTCGTTGCTGCCCCAGAACTTCCCGACTTTTCCAACCTCCCGTGGTGTACCGAGGACGCCCTCGGTCTGGCTGGTAGAATACTCACCGATTTCGATGGGTACTATGGCACCTGCTTAATTCCTACACCAAAAGGTGACATGCACGACTACAAATGCTTGTGTAAGGGAGGCGACGGCAAGGGGTCGGCACTCATGAGTATCATGCTCGAGAGCGGCCTCGTGTGGCTTCAATGTGGATGGGATTATACTTTTGGTACGTCTTCGCGTCCTCGCATCTTACCTTGCACGATAGTTTGCGCAAACCCATCAAACCAGGATATTTCTCGATAAGAATGGAACTAACGGGACTGCTTTGAGCCAAACAGATGTCATGTTCCCTGCCATCCGAAAATTTTGCGAGCAGCTTGAAGAAGCTTAGACAGGTCCCTGACTTTGTCGTCCCCGCCCTTGCACTCGCCACAAATCTAAAGGTTCCTGGGGCAGGGTAGGAAGGGAAAGATGGGGATACATACCTAGGCTGAAAGGCGGTTGATTCTGTGCCAGGAGATGACGGGAGATACCCACGGAGCAACTTGAAGGAAGCAGCCCAGATGAAAAAGAATGTACCTACGTACCTACTTGCCAGGAGTGACGGTGAATGGGAAATCCAGCAGTGAGTGGCCGCCAGGGCACAGATCAGTGTAGTATGTTCCTTCCGCCCCAACTGTGGTGTTTCTTTCCATCTCAACTGTGCGTCCAATTTGGGGCTTCGATGTTTCGATCCCTACTTCCACTTCAGAATGAGTGTGAAGATACCGTACTGCTTTCCCTGCGAGCAAGCCGCCCATTATAACGAGAACGAGCGAACCTCACCGTCAATCAATTGGGCCAGTGGCTCAATGGTTCCTGCGTTTGTTTCTGTCCTGGCCAGAGATGAGGATGTTGTTGGTGTTCAACTTGGTAAGGTATTTTCTTAAATGGAAAGAATACACTTGGGACTGACACGTGGGAGACACATGGGACTGACACGTGGTAGGAGCAGAGCCTCAACCCGGGACCAAGGTCTCGGGAGGAGTTATGGACTACACTTTCGGTTGGACAAAGCATAGGTGTACCCACCCAAGACCTACACATTCCTACTCGTTCTAGGACACTTCGCAATATCGTCACAAAAAGACATTTATTCAACTGTGCGTTATAACACCTTTGACTGGGCTTGCCCATTTCCGTCTCTCTCTCTTAGGTCACCAGTCGCATCATCATACCTACATTTGTGTCACGTATTGTCTGCCACATTCGCATGTAAAACACCTTCACACTTCTGATCTAGAGGCCATGAGCCTTCCAGTACCTGACCGTAACTTCTACTTATAGGACGTCCCACATTGGATAGGTATCGTTTAAACACTGGAAGTCTTCATCTGATCTATTTCTTCTTTACTTCCAAATTAGGACAAACTTCCACTGTTGTACCCTAGGGGTTCCTAGTACAGTCTTTAGAGGACTTTCTTCTCTTGAAGGACTTGGTGCGAATTAAGCAACCCGAGGGTATCAAACTGACTATGGTTTGTGTTGTTCTTCCAACGACTCGCTCATGCACAAATGCCGTACGCTGTTTTCAAACAGGCCGAGGCCAATGTACCTACCTTAGGTTGGAATGGAAAGCGCTCAGCACCGTCAAAAGCATAATATCAAACAACTTTCCAGTGCCAGCCGTCATATCAGTCTTCATTCTTTCCAGGCAGCATCGACATTTCCAGGGCATGAGCCCCCAGGTTCATGTCGTATGGCAGTTTACCTACTCGTCTACAGTAGGCTAGAGCGCCTCGCGCCCCCAGAAAGACTTGGAAGATGCCGCCAGGCGCCAGTAGGATAAAAGTGGCAGTTCCGTGGAAGAAGGCAACGGCAAGAATCACAGATAAGGTACACTTGCTATATAGGTACCTACTCAAGCTGGTACAATACGAAGAATGAACGGCCGAACGTAGGTAGACGAACACTTGAGACGGAAAGAAACACACCGGATCAGAGTCAGTGTCTACGCTCTTCCGTTCTCAGTATTTAAGGCAGCCCTCCTTTCCATCTTCCTCGCCCACTCTTCTCCCCTTTTTCCTTCAGTCGTCAGTACTACAGCATCGACCGTGCCGCCGATTTGTTCTGCCGTCCCCCTTTGTTTGTTCTGCCGTTGCCCTTCGTTACCATGCCGCCCCCTTCCCCTCCGCGCGCCATGCCATGGAAAACCGGTGTCCGGTGCACTTCGGTGCTGTTGGTCGTTTCGGCGCTCCTATCTTGTCTCCGTAAGTCCTCAATCCAGTCCCAACAAATCATCAGTCCCCAGTCTAATAATTGGCCTCTGGCTTTAGTGGTCGGGTTCGAACTTGCCATTATCTTTATGGCGGACGGAAAGGCGCGCTCGGAAGCGCCTAAGCTTCCATATCTTAACTATGTACTGAACTTGTACAATTTGCTGTCTTTCGGATCAACGTCGTGCACCACCATGATGAACTGGGCGTTCCAACAAGCCGTCATTATAAACTTCTGGGTGACCTTGGTCGACGAAGGGATGGCGGTAAGTTCTTCCTTCAATGCAGTGTAACAGAGAAACAACTGCTCATTGTTTATTCAGCTCAGTGACCTACACTACGTCTGGATGGGTTCAACCAGTTGCATCCAGGCTGCCAAGGCCATATATCACAGGAAGGCCGTCTGGATAAGCTGCTGTAAGTTCTTGTGCCCCTTTATGTGTTCCGTCTATCTTAGTTCGTCTTTGTGCGTTTACTGACATCCTGGTGCCATAGTGTCGATTTTGTTCACCCTAACGAACACTCTCCACGGGCCGTTGATGCACCTTGCCGTTACCTCCGAGGATGTTGTCGTGCCCTTTGCCGGTACCGCCAACCTCCACATCGCCACGGAGATTATGCCTTCGAACTTGTTCTCCACCGCCTTCCAGGTAGGCAAGCCGGTGTCGAAGGCGTACCGGGAATTTTTGGCCAACGAACCAATTCAATTCCCGCGGGATATCTGCGATAACTGCACTGTGGATACTCCAGTAAGTCGCTATCCTGAAGGTGGTTTCTTGTTGCAAAATGGACAACTGACATTGCGTAGGGGTTCGGATGGGATATCCAGTGTACATCGTCAGACGGCCCAGGGTATGATAT
Source organism: Neurospora sp. CHS-2018a (assembly GCA_009802275.1). Taxonomy (NCBI): domain Eukaryota; kingdom Fungi; phylum Ascomycota; class Sordariomycetes; order Sordariales; family Sordariaceae; genus Neurospora; species Neurospora sp. CHS-2018a. Next base: position 113,688 of record RAKG01000102.1, on the reverse strand, counting down.
TGCTCCGGAAATCCCTACGGTGAGCGGCATCAACCTCTTGTCCGTAAATGTAAGGGATAGCATGGACACGGGCAGCGGTTATGCGATAATCGTTGAAACCCTCCACAAGCCCGAGTATGGATGTAGCGGCAAGTACATCTTCAGTCAGTGCTCCCTAAGGCCATCCATTGCAAGCTATCGCTTGCATATCAAGGGCAACACGACCCATTACAAAAGAGACAAGACTCTCCAAGAAGCGTATGTGACGAATCGATTCAGCCCGCGCATCGTGAGTTCTGGAAGAAGAAAAGGGCTAACATACTTTCGCAACGCGTACAGCCCATCTCCTGATGTCCAATACTACCCTATTTACGAGAATTTCCCCGTACAAGTCTATATGCCTGTCCACCAGGAAATTCTACCCCAAGTAGAATTTCACGATGAGCGGTTTAAGCCGTTCGGAAGGGTTGGCGAAGACCTTTTCAACACGTATTTCGGCGCGGTACGGGATCTCCACAAGTGGCATATGGGCGAGGACGACATGGACGGCGGCTCCGGAAAAAGGACTCACCATGCACTGGCATACGGCGAAACCGAATCTGATCCCACTCACTCTGAGCCGAACCCCTGCAGTGTTCGGTTCCAGTCGCCGATGACGGACATCGTGGAGATGTACCGGGAACTGGCCCTCCGGGTCGCGGTCATCACGGCGACCACCACGAACGAGACCCGTCGGGTCTCCTATCACGGAGAGACTGTCCCGAACGTCCAAAAAATTCGGCACATGGCCCTCTACATTGTCGCCGCCGTCGTCGGTCTGTTTGGGCCGTTGTGCATTTTGTTCATGAGCACGTGGCGGTTCCATAAGCTGGGAAGAGAATTCACCATGAGCCCGCTGGAGCTCGCAAATGCATTTTTACATCACACGCGGAGCACCGATGGTCACGAAGCCAGTGACCAGAGCCTGTTGCATGTCCTGGCTAAATGCAATAGCCATCCTTCCCAGCTCGTTAAATTTGCTGGTGAATGGGACCAAGGGAGAAGGGGACCACGAAAGCCCCTGAGATTTGGCGAGATCGCAGCGACGGGTGTTTGGGGCATTGACCTCAACTTGGAAGGGTCCGAGCTTGTGAAGAAATTGGAGGATGGTGATGTGGAGGATGATGGTGAGGTGGAGAAGTTGTATGGTGATGTGGAGGAGGGTCGTGGTGGAGAGGAGGGTGCTAGTGTAGAGGAGGTTGAGGATGTGGGAAGTCCGGTTTAGAGGTAGGGTGACCTCGGTGGTGTCCATGTTGGTGGGTGTAGGATCATGTCGGAAGGTGCCTGTATATATACCACGGGAGAATTAGTTCGTTCGACGGGAGGCCTTGGTTTGGCCACGCCATCATCTTATTTTATCACCTTATCGCGCTCGCTTTGCGTTCCTTATCGCATCTCCGGCAGGCAACTCGACAGAGTGAGACATGTGAACAATAATCACCGCGACGCCCGTATCTCCGTGGATGAGGGTGAATCAAGAAGAGTCGTGAGGGATGGTGAGCTTGGCTGAGAAGCTCGCTTGACTTGGTGAGGGGAAGCTTGGCTCGACGAGAGAGAGCGGTCGAGAAGCTTGCTTGTCTTGGTGATGGGAGTCGACGATGCCTATCTCGCGACTAGCAACTTGTGGACTTGAGGGGAGAGTCTGACTCGCGGTCGAGAAGAGGCGCGCTTGTGAGGAACTCGCTTTGGCAGGGGCAAAGTCGACGATGCCTATCTCGCGACTGGCAATTCGTAGACTTGGCGGGGTAGAGTCCGGAAAGAACCATCAGAGACGGGAACAAGTTGGGAAGGAAAGAACCACCCACACGGTCTGTGCCTTGGTGCCCAATTACAGGTACCACTTGCTACCTTAGATTTCCCATTTGCTGGTCCTCTGTCCTCAGTAGTTACCTAGAACAGCCCCGTTTCCCATCTTCCCCGCCGCCTCTTCTCCCTTTTTCTTTTCCTCATGAACACTACAGAGTCCATCGCCGATATCTTCCGTCGCCTTGCAAAAGCACCCAACCAACCACGATACAGCCGCTATGACTGGCCGCCTCTTCTCCCCGTTGTTTTCGTCTATATCACCCCGAACATCATCCCTGCGTTGCTGATACTTTAATGCCCTAGTGTCGATCATTTTCGTGATCTCAATCCCCGCGAACGCGTTCCTATGGGCCCATTCCATATACCAAGACGACGTTGTCCTTGGCTACCTGTACAATGGGACGGCCACCATTCACATCACCCCGAACATCATTCCACCTCGGACGTTTGCTTCTGTGTTTGCTATAAACCATCCGATCATGACGGCATATCGGGAGTACTTGACGGGTACATCAACTCAATTTCCCCTGGAGATTTGCGGTGAATTCTCCGTGAATTTCTCGTAAGTACCTCTGACCATCTAGAATGGTAGTTTCTTGCAGGAAAAAATTAGGCAACTAACATTGCCGTAGGGGTATCCCAATCGCACTATCCTCAGGAGCCACCTATCCAAGAGGGCGTCCTAGCCTCAAGGATGGTTCAGGCCATCATCAAGCTAGTCAAACTCCAGTACCTCGGGCTCGACATTGCATCTATGGAACAACAAGAATGCAATGCACTCGTGCGCCTGACACTAAGAGTTTGGAAACTCTTTTCTTGAGATTCCGAAAATCTTTCTCACGCACAAACACCTTCTTTGCGAGATTCCCAGCGCTGCAAGCTCTCGACCTCCAGGCCGCAGGGCAAAGCTGAAGCACGATGTTGTCGCTGGGATTGGACATCACAGAACACGATGTGTTCCAGTCGGCGGCTGCCGCTCGGATGGTCAGAAGTTTGCTCGGTTTCAACGGGTCGCCCATACAACTTCGAAACCGTACTCCCAGGCGAGGGTTTTCGTCTCTCGTTCTCTCCTTCATCCACCATCATCAGCATCCCCCAGACCCTCTTTTCGACTGAAATCAGGGACGAGTCGGCACCAAGCGGTCATTTATTGACCGTAAACACAACATACAAATCGGGAGTTAGTTGTGCCGGCAACTATTTTACCGAGTACTGCGTATTGACGCCGTCGATGGTGCAATATCGGATGAATATAACGGGCAACTCGACTACATATACAACGGTAACTCCCAATGTAGCGTATGTACTTGACCTATCCAACGTTCTTGTTAAAACCACCCCCTGCCGCGCATTGGCCTTGGAAGAGGAAAGAGGCTAATAAATTCCGCAGCATAGACTACCAGATGTTCTTTGATCAGGGCCACTTTTTGCCTCTCAACCGGCATTCACTCACTCCCGCCCTATATGATGAGCGTTTGGAGCTTTTCACAAAGTTAGGGCAAAGCCTCTATGGGACGAAATTTGGCGCCATACATGAGCAACATTGGTGGCACTTCGACGACATGGATAACGCGTTTGGTATGGGCTACCAAAGCCACATTGCAGCCGCCTACGCCCACAAGCCTAGTTTCGAGTTGGACAGTGCCCCTGAACACCCATGCAAATTGGGGTTCAAGTCCCCTATGGACGACATTTTGGGGATGTACCGGCAGTTGGCTCTGAGAGTTTCGATCATCGCCGCGATCCATACGAACGAGACCCAATGCGTCGTATTCCGGCGAAAGAACCGAGCGGCAGTGGTTGGGCGACAAGGAGCGGGCGCATCCACGTCTTGCACAAGCATGATGAACACCGCCTTCCAACAAGCAGCCATCATTAACTTCGGGTCCTTCTTCCACTACATCCGGTCATGAAGCTACCTCGTCCGTGGAATACCAGAGGGTCTCGGATACTTTCCCTGGCTCTCACTTCTACTCTCAACTCTGGTGTCTCTTGTTTGTGAGTCCGCAATCCAGTTACATGAAATTATTGGCACCTGATCTAACAACTGGTCCCTGTCTCTAGGCTTTACCGCCAACGTCATCATACGCAAGGAGGCCATTGGCCATCCAGTTTCCAAATGGCTCACATGGCTTGACCCGCAGACGCTGGTCCTGGTAATTGCAACAGGAGGCGCGGCTTGGATGACGATGGGGTTTGAGGACGGATCCGCCATACGCTTCTGGATCAATGGCCATGGAACATAGGTTCCAGGCGAGGATTACCATGTGCCCTTCGTCTACCCCGAAGAGGATTTGTCATCGACACAACTCACTCTGCCTCCAACATGATCCCTCCTCTCTTTTCCTCATGATGAGCGGCTCGAACTCTTTACGAAAATCGGGCAGAGCCTCTACAATACCACATTCGGGGCCGTGATATATCGGCCCAACTCCACTGCGACATATGCCACATGCATTTCGACAGCATCGGGCAATGGATCAGCCTACTTGGCTTTTTCTCTGCTTCTTCTCCCATTGCCTCCGCCATGAAGTTGTTCATGTTTCGCCCTTGGAACACCAAAGGGTCTCGGTACTTTCCGTACCAGTCCCTCCTCTTCCCCACCCTCTTCACCCTCGTCAGTAAGTCCGCAATCCAGCTAGCCTTCATTGCCAATTTTTTCTTGCGCAAGGCGGCGATCGATCATCCGGTCTCGAAATGGCCCACGCTCCTCGACCCCCAGACACTGGTTCTGCTGATTTCGTCCCTGGCAATGTGGTGGATGACGAACAATAGGTTCCGGTTCAAGGACACCGCAAAGCCCACTCGCCTTTCCTCGGATGGCATCCATGTCGACAAACCCCAGTGACATTGTACTGACGTGGGATCTATGTGAGCACCCAACTACGCTCCGTGTCCCTCAGGGTCTCAGTGCTTGCGGCGATGGATAGCAACACCACCCAAACCGTCCCCTATTTCGGCGAGAAGATTCGGCGTAATTATTTGGATAATAAGACTTGGGCTCGCGCCGCTTTTGGTGGGGCTATAGCTACTACCGTCCTCGTAGTTCTGGCCAGTCTTGGCATGTATTGGGGGTGGTGGCTGTTCGACGGTGGCGCAGAGCACGATGAGTCCGGTCGAAATCGCGAGGATTTTTGCGAAGAAGGTACAGGTAACTCTGGGTTTGGTGGTACCAGAGGATCGGCGAGTTGTGCTTCATCGATTCCCCATCTGGTTCTCGAGTTTTCTATCCATTCTGGCATCGGACAAGGGATTTAGCAAAAGAGGTCGGTTGGGACTGGTTTTCTTTATTCTACTCAACCTCCATATCGCGTTCCTGGCTGGACCCTCGGACGATTGTGTGGCAGGCCGCTACTGTCTGCGCGCTTTGGGCGGATGTGGCGTACAGGGACGGAAGTGTGGTCCGCTTCTGGATTAATGCCTTCAAAGGCGTGAAGGTAAGTTTTCTTCGTCTATGCAGTCTATGAAAGAATGTACGCTCATACGGTATCTAGTTGACCGAACTGCATCACATCTGGGCCAGTAGTACCAGTCTCTTGGAAGCCGTCAAGGCTCTGTTCCGCGGGAAGTCCATCCCGATAGCCCTATGTAAGTAACTGTGCCGCTTACTTTGTTCCGTCTACCTGAGTTTGTCTTGGTTCATTACTGATACTTTGATGCTCTAGTGACGATTGTTTTCACCCTCACAAATCTGATCAACCCGATTCTCTGGAACCACTCTATGTACCAAGGCGACGTGGTCATCACAGCCATCGATGTCAACGAAACCCAACGGGCACCATATATCGACGATAGAATGGAACGGCAGTGGTTGGGAGAGAACGAGCGGGCGCAGCTCTGTTTCTATGCGGCTCTTATCACTCTTATCGCTGGGGTCCTGGTTGTTCTTGTGATGCATTGGGGCTTCTGGGAGCTTGAAAGGGTCCATTCGATGAGCCCACTTGAGCTGTTGAATGCCTTGGCCCATCGCGACCACAATTCTCCCTGGCGCGCCCGGTCATGACGGGCTGTCGGGATATGTTGGCTAGGAAGTAATGTTTTACACATCTTGTATCGTTGATATGCTATCCTGTCGGTTCAATAAAGTTTTCCATCTCCACTATATGGCCTCCAGTCCGTTTGATCAGGCCTGTTATCCTGACCAACCCCATGGTTATGTGTTGTTGGCCGATCGTCAACATAGCATGTTGCAGGTTTGTTGGGGCATCTTGAACGTTACAAAGGGCCGAGTCTGGATCAGCAACCTGTATGCGATTGTAGCAGTCCATCAGCGGCAAGCCGTATGGGGATCGAGCTCACCTTGGAAGGATGAGAGTGTTGTCAAGGAACCACAGGAGGGTTGATATGTCAAGGATGAAAGGGAGAGTACGTCAGCTCGGTCAGGTACCTTTCAGGGGAGAGAATGCTTAGAGATAGCAAATGGTGTTTATGTCAGTAGTTTTGCTTGTCGTGAGGATAATATATCGTTGAAGGTTAGGTCAGGTCAAGCATGAAGAATCCTATGTATTGTGTGTGAAGGGCAAGGGGAGCATTGCAAGACCGGAGTTCCGGTAGTCTACACTAGGCGATAACTCGGACGACAACCCGGAAGGGTTCCGGGGCTGGATGGCGTGGGTGGAACACGGAGGCCGGGAGTGATGAATATCAATTGTCCAATACCTCTACTGCTGCTCGCTTTGGACTTGGGTAGGTAGGAAAAGACCGTTGGTAGAAATGTGTGATATGCCTTGTGATAATTTGGAAACAGATCGGGCAGACTCTATCCGGGATTCCTTGATTCCGGGAAATGGCTGAAGCTTCGGTCAAAAAGGTGTAAGAAAGACGCATGGATGCATGGGAAGGTGAATGTCGGCGCTAGAATCTTGCATAGGGAAGGATCGATGCTTCGAATCGCGACGAGTGTACCGAAGTTGTTGATCTATCGGCCCATAAGGTGTTGGGTTTGGTTTGGTTCATTCTTAGGACTATTCGCATGGCTGATCAAGCACATACGACCATAGATGGTAGAAAACTCGGGATCCCGTCCGCTCTCCCATAGATAAGCTACCAATCGCCTGACTAGTAGTTGGGTCGGTGACGACCAGCGAATCCCAGGTGTTGTATGTTTCTTTTTTTTGGTGTTGTTCCCTTTGATGTTTTTTTTGGCCGCTGGACAAAAACGTTATCTTATCGGTTTATCGCGCTCGCTTTGTCATCCTTATCGCTCTCCCGGCAGGCAGAGGCAGCTCGGGAGGCATCTGACAATGAACCGAGCAATCGGGAGATTGTCTACGAGAAGATGGGGAGAAAATTCGGCCGTCGAAACTATTGCCTATCGCCACCCTATTTTTATTTTCGTTGCGCACTTTATGGTAGCTATGTGATGTTTAATAACGGCGAAGTGAAGCGGATGTGAGGCCGTGAAGGAAGTCGGGACCTCTCACGTGCCTCTGACGCACAGACCATCCCTCCGCCTGCCGCTAAGTCCAGAATGACGAACATCACCCACGTGCAAATCCCCATGAACCGAACAACAAGCGGCGGCCGCCGACAGTTAAATGAACGCGGCAATTCCTTCCTTGCGTGAGTCACTTGAACCCATTCGCCATTGATGCCTCTTTTCTGTGTTTAACATGTTTTGAAACAGCAGAATGGAAGCGCCCGGCTGGCTGCAATCTTCTCCCCTTGTCGGCTTGTCGTCATTGGGCTTTCAGAGCCTCCAGTTCATCCACTGGCTGTCAGGGCTCCAGCGGGTAGTGGCCCCACTTTGGCGTCGCCAGAAGCGCGTCTGTTGGACCCTTGTCAGGTACCAATCATTGGCGGGAGACGGCCGCGGTTGAAACGCAGGAACGCCTTGAGTGCGACCTTCTTTTTTTCCTCTTTTCCACTTCCCGGCACGCATCGCATTTCAAGATCGGAAACACCTGAATTTGACGGATGATGCAAGATCTTGCGACCAGCCTCGATTTTCACGGACATCTGCTGCGCCGCAGACACGGAGAGGATGATTGTGGTGAAGGGTCTCACAGTGACGCGCATCACCGTCTCGTCTCGGTGGGAGATTTCTATTGTGCGAGGCGGACAATAGGACCGGCACACATTGTTCACCATGCCGTGAGGCCAAGGTGAGTCCGATGAGCCCTCCCGAGTCCCATCAGGTGGCCATGCCTCATGAACAACATGGCCCGGCTGCAAGCGCGCCAGACATCAAGACGACAGGCTCACATCAATCTATGTCCTGGCTGGGTTACCTCTCCACCAAGGAAATCCGGGGTCTTCAAGGTCCATGACAAAGAACGACTGGCTGCGAGAGTCCCGGCGCTTAGACAACGACCGCGGCTACGGGACGACGACCCCTTGATCAGCCTCCCACTCCACTGTCCACGCACACAAAGTCGAACAAAGGCAATGTTCTTTCAAGAACAATGGGCCTTCTTCTATTCTGGGACCGGGTGCGCCTATTGTCATTTGCAAATCACCTGTCATCCCATCTTTTGGTCCATCATCCCGACTCTCGACTTATCGTGTGGCCCACCAGCCTCCCGGGCCAGTCAAGTCACTAGCTTGCCTGGGTCTTATTCTCCCGTCGTCAGTCTTATTGACGCACTCTCTTTCTATTGTTCCCTCTCCTCCTCACCTGTTGTTTCCTATTCTTCACCTATTCATATCTCCAGTATGCATTCATAGTGGGCAACCCTTCTGTTTTGGATACCCTCTCTTTTCCTTTGACTCTCTTCTCTTGTTCCTTTCTCTTGGTCATTTGCATTTCCTTTTTTTCCCTTTCCCGGTCTTCGGCTCAGTAATTCTTTCTCGAGAGTAATCATCCAGCTGGTCTAGACGGGTGACCAGCAATTTGTCGGTCTTTTTACAAGCACACACACACACCACACTCTCACGGCATTCGCTTTCCTTTTCAATTTTTCGACCTTTTCGACTTTTGCACGATTAGTAGACGAACTCCACGATATAGTACACCATCTTGCTGGCTCAAGAAAAACGATAAATCGGTATCATGGCTTACAACGAAAAGTATGGAGGCGGCATCCCTCCAGTCCCACCCTCTCTTAATACGGCAACTCCATGGCAAAACGTCAACCTTCACAATGATCAACACGACGAGCCCCAGCTAAAACCGCACCCCGATACCGACCCCCAAATCACTCCCTATCTCGGCATGCGAGCGAGGCTATCACAGGCATGGTTCAACCGGTGGACGATTCTGTTGATTTTGGTCCTGATCCGGGTCATCATCCTCACAGGAAGCCTCAAGGAAAACATCGGCGACGCCAAGATCAAGGCCATCTCAGCATGCACCAAGGTTGAAGACGTCGGCAGCGCCATGGCCTCTATGCCTCATTACATGTCCAAGGGCGTCAACGTGATGGCCGCCGCCAGCATGCAAAAGGCGGTTGAAGCAATGGCAGCGGTCCTCAAGATGATCCTCACGGGCGTCCAGGCCATCATCATGTTTGTGCTCAACATGTACATTGGCACCTTTGCCTGTCTGGTGGCAGCCTTCATCCACGGCGGTCTGCACGTGGCTACCGCGGTGGTGGAGGGGGCAACCAAGGTCATGAACGACGCCATTGGATCCATCACCAAGGGTATTGCCGACGACATGAAGGGCTTCCAAGATATGATTAACCGCGTAAAAAACGACCTCAACCAGGGCGTCGGCGCTGTTACGGGCCTTCTCCCAGGCGGGTCTAAGGAACCCATCAAACTTCCCGACCTCAACATTGACAGCCACCTCAGGGACCTCCAGGGAATCAAGATCAACGCCAACGGCGTCGTCGGTGGCCTGGATGCCCTCGACAAAAAGATCCCGACGTTTGACCAAGCCAAAAACTTGACCGAGTCCGCCCTCGCGATCCCCTTCAACCTTGTCAAAGACAAGATCGATATCGCCTTTTCCAAGTTCGAAATCCAGCCCACCATCTTCCCCACCGCGGAGAAGCAAGCCTTGTCATTCTGCTCCAACAACTCCTTCCTCACCGACTTCTTCGAGTCCCTGGTCACCATCGTCCACAAAGCCAAGATCGCCTTCTTCATCGTCATCATCATCCTCGCCCTGCTCGCCATGGTCGTCATGGGCTACATTGAATATCGCGGCTTCAAGCGCGAAAGGGTGCGGGCCGAGAAGATCGACGACAACGCCTTCAACTCCCAGGACGCCATCTACATAGCCTCGCGCCGCTGGACCGCCGACAGCGGCCACAAACTCGCCATGTGGTGGACTAACCAGAAGAAAAACAGCAAGAACTATCTCTTGATCAGATGGGCCGTCGCGTACGCCACTTCCCTGCCTGCCCTCTTCGTGCTCTCTCTCGCCATCGCCGGTTTCTTCTCCTGCTTCTGCCAGTGGGTGCTCCTCCGGCAGATCGAGCAAAAGGCGCCCGAGCTTGCGGCGCAAGTGGGCGACTTCGCGGGGGATGTGGTCGGGACTCTGACGAAAGTGAGCACCGACTGGGCCAACGGCGCCAACGCGGTGGTCAACAAAACGCAAACCGACATCAACAACGATCTCTTCGGCTGGGTGCGCGAGGCCACGGAATCCGTCAACAACACGCTCACCGTCCTCGACGACCAGATCGACACTGCTTTGGTGACCGTCTTCAACAACACCGTCCTCCTCGACACCGCCCGCGACGTCGTCGGCTGCCTCATCGGCCGCAAGATCGACGCCGTCCAGGACGGCCTGACGTGGGTGCACGACCACGCCAAGGTCACACTCCCGCGGTTCGACAACGACATCTTTTCCGCCGGAGCGGCGCAGAACATGGGTAGCGATGGCAGCGATGGTGACCTCTCCAGCTTCTTGGCCAAGCCCGGCGCAGTAACAACCGACGAGATCAACGAGGCCGTGGGGAAGGTGATCAAGTCGCTGCGCAACGGAATCATCCAGGAAGCCCTCATCTCGCTCGGTCTGCTGCTGATGTACATCATCGTCGTCCTCATCGGCGTCATGGGCGCGTTGATAGGATGGGCCACGCCAGACAAAACTCGCGGGGAAGGCGGGCAGGAATTTGGTCGTCCCCCTCCTTCCTTCCATAATCACAATGGCTTCGATCCCTCCCTAGCTGTGCCGCCAGCCAACGCCATGGTCGGTAACCCCGCCAGCCCTCATCACTATCAGAATGAGAAGTATGGAGGAGGAGCATACCCCGAACACGAACACGACGACATGCACTACGATGTGGCGTCCCCCGCTTACGAGGAGGTGGTCTACGCCGGCCGCGTGCCTGTCGGGAAGACGAGGGAGCTGATTACAAGGTATCCGAGTCATCAGAGGACGAGCAGTTATCCGACTGTGGAGAGCAGCCCGGGACCGATGCCGTACGGGGATGAGAAGGTGCCGGGGTATTTTACGCCTATTTGATTTAGTCCGGGGTAACAGTCCGGGGAGGGGGGGGGAGGGAGAAGTGGAAAGAGGAGGAATGAGCTGGCTGTGCCGGTTGGTTGGTTGGTTGGTTGGTTGGTTGGTTGGTGCACTGCTGAGGTGGTTGTACGTTGGAAACTTTTCCTTTGTTCTTTTGCACGTGGTTGAGCAAATAGCAATTGCATTTTTGGCTTGGCATGGAGTTTAGGCTGTGCTTGTAGGACAGGATTTGGAGGGAAAGGGCAAGGGATGGGAAAGTTTGGTTTGCATGCATGTTGGGGGGGTTTCTTTCTTTCTAGTCAATCATTCATTGATGAGCATTTCGTACAAAAGTCTGGATGGAAATATGGAAATCTGGATATTTGGTGGAGGGAGGAGGAGTCTGGAGAGGGAGGTAGAGCAGACAAATTCCCATCTGCAGTGGTTAATGGCAAGCAAGCAAAGCAAGTTGGATAGGACTTTATGGAACTTCATGGACTTCATGGACTTCGTGGACTTGATGTTTGATGTTTGATGGACATGGGACTGTCGATGGCGATGATTGATATCAATGTAGATGTAGAAATAATGACGGCCGCTGGGCTATGAACTTGAAGCGTGCTACGTACGTGCCGGCATTGACCGCTGTTTATAACGGGAGCAGGGCAGCATGTGAAGTTGTTTGCTTCCATTTGTGCCTGATCGCGTTCATTGATTCAGGGTTCGTTTACGTCCGTTGTTGATGATTGCTTTACCGGATAAATTTGAAGAGAGCCCCAGCAACAGCCCTAGCAGCAGCCGGCTTCATCACTGGCTTCCGTACCGGTGCCGAAAGGCCCGTCGTAGACGAAGAAGCTCGGAACTCGGACAACGGAGAAAATAGATCGGAGATCGGCGACGGACCCGGACACATAGCGCTCCAAGGACCGGGGACTTTGAGCATGTTTGCCTTTCCGGTTTCCATTTCGTACCTGCGAACATGCGAACGAGAACTCGGAGTCCACGTCACCAAACTTTCATGTACCTCGTTCAACCACACTGCATGGGATAAAAAGAAGGGTGTGGCCTTTGGTCCCGTCGTGCCAGATCGTGAAAGCTTGACCTGCACGTAATTACTTGTAAAAGGTTAATCTGGCTTTATCTCGTTTCGAGCTCGTACATGTTCCAGAATCTTGATGATGGGGTTGCACAGGTCAGGTACGACGGGAGGGTGCAGGAGACGGAAGGATGATGAAGATGAGGAGGAGGAGGGAGAGGGAGAGGAGAGCTCGTAAGCTTGGTACAGAAAATTCTACCCTCTGGTCTTGGTGTAATTGGGTTGTTCTGGCTTTTCTTGTAGACAATCTCACTTACACGGTAAAAGTGGAGCGGAAACTACCGGCCGCTAGATCTTGGCAATGTTTTTCCCGCACCGAGTAGCGCACGCGCCCCGATTTGCCCTGTTTCATGTTTCAGGCTTGCATTCCCCGCTATTCGCTCGCTGCCCTCGCCTGTACCTGCTGTAGCGTCACGTTTTAGGCCTCCGTGCCTGCGCAACTGCGGCGCTGTCCGGCACTGCCCTGCCACTGACTGGCATTTGCGGGCGCGTGGGCAAGCTTGGTAAGGGCGGGGTTGGCGGGGATTTCCTTGTCACCTCAGTTTCTTCTTCGCCCTGTGCCTGGCGGGCGAGACTTGTCTCGACTCTCGACGATTGACGGGACCTGACTGATGAAATCGTCGCCAGGCAAGTTCCGAATGAAACGGTACCTTTTTTGACTTTTGCCTCGTTCGCATCATGCCGATTGGATCAGAGGCACGATGGCAAGAAATGAAACGAAAACTCGAAAAGTTGGATGGAAGGCGGGGTTCCCTCCTCCAGAAATGGATGGGTGAGCAAGAAAGTCGGGAAACCAAGGAAGGCGCATTCCTCATCACTCCCACTCTTGCAGTGACTGGCACGACTGATACGACTGATGCGACATGGACTGGCAACGACTGGCTTGCCTTGTGAAACCATTCCATTGTTGCTGTGCGTCGTCCAGGTTCGTGTGCGTGTGTGTCGTGCTTTCCTCTTTTTGCTTGCTGCTGAATGTGAGTCTGGTCTGTGAATGGTCTGTGACGGGACACGGGCAGTGACGGCACACACACACGAGTTGATCTCGACGTTTCCGTCTTCCCTTCCTTCTCTCTTCCCGTTTCTCCCTTTGCACACTTTCCTTTTTCCTTCCCGCTTCCTTTTTGCAACGAAACAAGTGTTGGAACTTCGATAGGACCAGGAACGACGGCACCGACGGTATGGGATTCGTATTCGACGATTAGCACAAGACAATTTCGGATTGTCATTCTTTTTGACCAGCGGGAAAAGAATAACAAAAACATCACTATCCAAAAAGTTTCTTAGTCGCTGGCGGCGCCATCATTATCAATCTTTATCTTTTACATCCTTTTCCAAGCGAACGACCCAAGCCACGAATCACGATGGCGTCAAGATCCGAGGGGGACGTCCCCATCCCACTTCCTTCGCCACTCCAATCCCATCCACCAGACTTCCCGTCCTACTCCCGCGCCGACGCAGACCCAGAACCTGTCTCTCCCATATCCTCCATCTTCCCAATGTCTCCAGTTCCAACACGCCCAGGACAAGCAGCAGGCCTTAGGATGGTCAGCCCCAGTCCTGCGCCCACGGCCGTCTCCTCACGACCACTCCCATCGCTTCCACCCCTCGACACATCCCAAGAGACAACAGGACAAGAACCTTCATACATCACGAATACCCGCCACCAAGTCGAGCAACGCATCCGCTACCTCCCCGACTGGGAAACGCCCCGAAACCCGCCCAAGCGCAGCAAGCTGCATCAGACGCGCAACTTGCTTTCGTCCATCCCCTTCTTCGAAGCGAGGAAGCAGCCGAGTTTTGTCAAGAAGCAGCACAAGCCGCGCTCGAGGTCGATTCCTTCGCTGTTCAGTTTGGTCGATCCGCCCGTGGCAGGGGAGAAGGATGAAGCGTTGTCTCCCAACGATCAGCATGGGCTTAACAGTGCGGGCTGGAGAAAGAGTTTGGGGTTTGGGTATGGGAGGAATAGTTTTGCGGGCTTGGATCCGGAACGACATGGGGAGGGAGGAGGAATATTGCCGACGCATACGGTTACGACGCTGGGAAGCATTCCGAATCCGCCGCCGGCGCCGAGACTGACGGAGAAGGAAAAGGTCAGGAATTGGGTCAATAGGAGATTGTTACCACCTGAGAAGCGGTATCCGTTCGGGTTGAACAGGCGGCGGTTTTGTCTTTTTGTCCTTCTGCCGCTTCTGCTGCTCTTGCTGCTCGCATTGGCACTCGGCCTTGGTTTGGGACTCGGACTCAAGAAGAAAGACGACGACAGCGACCTTCCCATCCCTCCACCCCTCGGCGAAGACCCCCCAATGGCGATCCACCAAGCCACCTTCACTTCTTACTCCCCCTCCAACAGCACCGGCGCTTGCGGCTACAACATCAACAACAACGAGGTCGTCGTCGCCATATCTTACAAAATCTGGGATGAAGCTGCCAAACGCGCTGCCCACCTCCTCCCGCAAGAACTACAGTACAGCTCTTTGAACTCCGATCCGAACAAGAACCCGCTTTGTGGAAAGGTGATCTGGCTAGGACAACATGGAGAAGACCTTGAGGATAACGATAACTGGATCCAGGCGAGAGTAGCCGACAGATGCGGGCCGGAGAGATGTCCAGAGGTGGAGGATCTGGATTTAACCGTGGGAGCATTCGAGGCTGTGTACGAGTTGAGTCTGAGGAGCGCTAATTCGGATGCGGGAGAAGAGGAGGATGGAGGAAAGGAGGGGTGGTGGGTTTGGGCTGCTGAGGAAGATGTACACGGGTAAGGTTTGGGTCTACGAGGTTATGATTATCGGATATGGATTATGCGGTATGGTTATTGAATACGGCGCATGGCAATGACATGGGGGGGACGGTCATCGAATACGGATTTCATCATGGTTTACGGGACATCATATCATGGATTGGCGCTGGGAATGGATTATGGTTTCTGGTACTGGAACAGGCGGACGGGACGGGCTATGGCGACCACGAACGATGATGGGTTTCTCTCCTGTTTATATACCTGTACAGATAGACATCACGGCGCCCTTCAAAGGGCAGGGGGCGGCATTCGTATGGACATTTCATGGGTTATGAAGCTAGAATCAGGGTCTGTTTGGGATGGGATGGGTGTCATTACAAGTAGGTACAGCGAACGCTTTTCTAGATTAATTTCACAAAGTACTGTCAAATATTCGACCCACGGGGTTGACTGCGAGCGAAAGACCCTCAAGCACGAGGGGCGCAGACCGAAAAGAAACCAGATTCTCTAACCTTTGACGTCAATGTGTCTCTTGCTCTAAGCTGGCCAATCGAACTGACACGGTGGGATCTTGATCGCGTGGTTAGAACGTGGAGGCCCAGTCACAACACATCCTTTTCTACGAGGTCGAGCATGGGTACGCACACTTGGTCCCATGTTTACAACTAACATCCGGTTACTAGCTTCTCGTTCTAACATTAGGTGTCTCGCCTGTCTCTTTAACCCTTCCCGTTAAATTTTTTGGGCCGTTTTAAAGAGTTATTGATGCTTCCCAGACAGGGAGAGAAGAAAACCAATACACCCAGCCCTCACTCATGCTCTCGAGAGATTTTAGCCTAAGGTTAATTTGCTCATCTTTCTTCTCTCAAACCATGCTATTTATTCCTCCTCCCCCTCGCACACATGGTTTCCTTTCGATTCCATCCCATGCCTTCAGAGTTTTTTTTTTCCTTTTTCTACCTCGTCATGCCATTCATTGTATTGTTCCTTTTTCTGTTTTTCCTCCTATTATCTGTCCCCTAGCAATCTCAGTGGCACTACTACATCATACCAGTCGTAAGTCCCGAGGTCCCGTGACGAAACTCCCCGTCAACCCCCCGGATTTTCTCACGCTGTACCAGATCGTACCGTTCATGTTGTGGCTCGTGGGGGCATGTTGTGTACTTGTAGTCTCCGATACTTCCCGATCTCAGGTAACCATGGAATCATAAGTCACAAACGACCTAGAAGGAAGGATGCCGAGCATACATAGTGGAAAAGAGAAGGTAGGAAGAGGAGGATAGGTAGGCAGGAAAGATGACACTTCTTGCGTATTTCCACCAGGCCAGATGGACCTACTAGACTTTTAAGGTGTTACGGCATATACGAAACTTGTCTCTGTCCCTCCCTGTCTGGTCTCTATTTCTCCCGTGTAAGCTGGACATGAACATCAAGAGGGAAGTGATGGACGGTCACTGCCAGCTGTCAACTCAGCTGGCTGGCTGTTGGGACTCGGGAGTGTCACTCGTTTCAGTCTTCGTGGAAGCATCACCAATCACTCAGTTCTCGGTTGGAAGTTGTGTAAATCTGATCAGAATTTAAGGATTGATGGAAGAGCGGAGGACAACTTGCGCGGAAACTCCGGCTACTGTAGCAGCGCATTGCAAGCAAGCAAGCAAGCAATGTTCTTTTCTCGACGCGTCGGTTGATCAACACATCATGCTTCACTGAGGAAGATGTCAGTTTTCCGCCAAGCAGGTGTTTGGCAACCGTCACTCTGTCTCTGTCCCATGTAAGCTGGGAGAGTTGGAAGTGGGAGTAGCCGTAGTGATTGTTAGATGACCAGCTGGTTGACAGCTGTTGAACTCAAATGTCAACACAACACATGGACCTGGCGATCGGAAGACCTTCGGTTCGGTTGTTCGGATTTTCTTTCCTTCGAGTTGTCTCTTCCATTCATTCGCCATTGTTTTATTCATCTTCCACGCTCACCTACTTCTAGCTACCCGCTCCTTGGTGTCGATGCGTGGCTGGAAAAAGGCTGGTTGCATGGAAGGGACGGGTAGACGCTTGCCATGCCTCGATTTGATGCGGTGTTCTTTCGTCGCCACGTTTACTCATCATCACATGCTTCAGCTCTCTTTCATCTTTTCTTTCGCTCGGATTGCTGGGATGAGGTTGAATTGCCTCTGTTCTATGTCTAGTAACACACTTCATGCGAGCTGACGACTGATAATGACCACAGCGCCTATTACGCTCGACCACCAGACCGAACCGTCCGTATCCGCACACTCCCAAATCAAAACGCCGTGATTGCTTCCTCTTGATTGCCTCTTTCTGCGCCCCCTTGCGAGGTAAATAGATGTGTAAGATAGATTGATCCCCAACCCAGTAAATAACAAACTTTGATATGTGGTATCCGGTATCTGGTATCTGATATGGCAGACTGGCCCTGCCACTCTCTTTGTGCTCTTGCTCTTTTGTCCACGACCTATCCAAAGATGTGGTATATCTACCGCCGCCCAAACCAATGAACCAAGGAAAAACGAAAGAAAAAGACCTGGGAAATCTCTGTATACAAAACCAGGTTTTGTTGACCGACTGATGGAGTCTGGAACAACACATCATCAACAAGTGACAATGAAACATAAGGGGGTAATCGCGTTCGTAAAACCAAGCAAAAGCCAAATGCCCATGCATACATGCAAGACAGCCTACCCAAAACAAAACAAAAAGCCAAAGCGTAAGAAAGACCTAACGGTCCCTTATCCGAAACACCATTTGCGGAACGCCGCCGCTAACCGCTAACCGTTCGCCGTCGGGCTGAATCTCCTGTACTACCCAAACAACCTGTACACCCATGCCTCTCAACGCTTATGCTTGCTTGCTTGTGTGGAGCACTGAGCTGCCACTGTGCTGTGTTGTGCTGAAAGCCAAAGATAATGATGTAAGAACACCGGGGTAAAGACAAGACAGGTAACCAAAAGGAGTCAAACAAAAGTATGTCGAATAGATAGATGCTGACGCCGGACCCTAGCCAAATTCAAAGGACGAGACGGGACAAGACGGATTGCGCTGGTCGTCATGATGTCAATCTGCGGCACGTTGTATGAGCTGCTGGCTGAAGGCCTTGTTTCGGCCGACGGGAAGTGCGCTCAAAGCGTGATGAACGTTTTGGGTTCGACGTCGTGTGACAGTGATCCATGTGTGCGACGATCAGGGTCTGAGTCAAGGTTCGAGGATCCCGATGGAAGCGAGACACCTGCGGAACCATGGCGGAACGTATCCACCACGCCCCTACCCAAAGTCCAAGACAAAGTGAAATAGGAAATATAAAGCCGGCATAAGAAGCAGAAGAATCGAAGACGTAAATCGGAATGAGAAGACGGTCAAGTGTAACCGAGATTTAGGTGCAGGATCGATCAAGAAAATTTCACGTGGAAATGCCGGACGTCGAAGGAAAGAATCCGGACAGACGATCTTCAGCAAGTCGGCGTCACTGTGCGCCAGCAGTAAACATCAGATCGAAGGACATGTCCGGCAGATCGTTCTGCGAGGCTTGCATCGCCGGTGCCATGAGAAATTGGTGTTCCGCTGATAAACCGCCTTGGGTAATCGTGGCAGTCGACGAGACAGGGGAGGTGTAATTGTGATTGTCGATGCTCGTCATGGTGGGTGCCATGGTATGTTGTCGTTGCGGCGCGTCTTGAGCCGTGCCAAAGTCGAATCCCGAAGCGATGGGCATGGACTGCATTGGCTGATGCACATACATGCCGGCGTCCATGAGGAGATCTGAGCTTGGTAGACCCAGTTCTCCATTCATGTTTTGGAAGGCTGTGGCATTCAACCCGTCGAAATCCTGGAAGCTTCCCCCTACGCCGGCAAAGGTAGCTACATCAAAGACACCTGTCCTGGGCGCGAGCCCGAACCCGGCCTGAACGTACTGAGGGTCGAAGAGGCCGTTCTCCATATCTTCAGGGTCAACAGCGCCCTCGGAATCAGCGCCGTCTTGGTTGAACGCGCCCTCTTGATCCATGGGAACCAACTTCTCGACCATCCAGTGCTTGAGCTCAGACATAGGAGGCCAGTCGCCGCCTCCTTTTCCACCACGCTTCTCCTCTTCAGCTTTACCGGCCTGGCCAGCGCCACTCTTAGCACCTTTGGAGTTGGCACCCTTGCGAGACTGCTTGACCTTGAAGTGTGTTCGCCGCAAATGAGCAGCAGCGTTGTAGTACGCTCCGTATTGCTTCCCCTGCGAGCATTGCTTGCAATCCGCAAGAGGCTTGACGGCCTTCTCCGAATGGGGAATACCCTCAAGAGCTGGATCACGGCACACCCACTTCTTGACCAACATGTTGTGTTTGGCTTCGGTGTGTCGGCGCAGCTCGTGCTCGCCCCTAAAGCCTTCGGGGTTCTCGTTGCACTGAGGGCACTTGACCTTGGGGTGCTTGGGCCGTTCGTACTTGGTCTTGGTGATGACAGCCTTCCCGTCCTTGCCAGCCACACCAGTAGGCTCGGAAGATTCCTTTTTGGTGGTATCTGTGGCAGGCTTAGGCTGAAGATGTCGGGACTTGGAGGCATTAACGTTCTGACGGACGAGAGCCTCCTTGGCACGATGCTTCAACGACTGGGACTGGTTTGACTTGTTGCTATCCTTAGATTCCGATCTCTCCATGGAGAGGTGCTGATCCAGTTCTTGTTCGATGTCGTCCTCAGGCGTAGATTCGGAGGTTGTTTGCGGTACTGAGTTTCCCATGGGGTGCTGGTTGCACATGGAAAGCGTGTTGGCGGGTGCCGACGCAGAGTAAAGGTGACTGTTGAACGAGACTGGAAGCGCATTGATGTCTGCCTCCAGAAAATCAGGATCGGACGCTGACCGTTTTCCCAGCAGCGAGGTAGTGAACGGCTGCGGCTGACTATAGCTTTCCCGGCGGTTTTGTTGACGACTCGGTTGCTGAGACTCTATCCGAACCATTTCGGCAAACTGATTAGGCATATTGTCATTCAGATTGCTGTTGGACCTTGTCATCGGGACGGTTTCGAGAGTAGGTGCCGACGTCATGGAGCCGCACACTGACGGATTCCCAGAGTCGCCAGGATATTGGAACTGGTTCATATGGCTGGCTGTAGGGATACCGATGGGCTGTGTATGTAGAGGAGAGGTCATGGCCATTTCCTCCTGGTCCCACATGGAGATGAAGTCGGCTGGATTCATCTCCATGCCAGTCTCTGCCAACGACCCCATCGGCAACGGCCGTTGAGGAAGTTGGGCATGAAAGCTGGGATTCCCGTAAAGGAATGCAGTAGCCGTGGGCCGTTGCAACTGGTTGAGGTTGAAGGCTGTTTCCAGTATCGTGGAACTGGTATGGGTAGCTGGCAGGCTGTTCCGCGCAGGCCGGGGATACGGCGGGGTAATCGGGCCGGATCCAGCGAATGGGTTATTCGTCCTGTACGCGGGCTGGGCCGATGCGCTTGAACGGGACCTCGCCATTCTCACTGTGGCGGCAGCAGTCGCCGGCGTGGTGGGATGAGTGGTCTTTGAGCGCTTCATGGGACGACTTTGCTCCTATACAAGAATGAGTGGGACTGAGCGTTTGATCACAGCAAGCGAGTTTCCTTACCAGTGGCTGTTGCGGTGCATGGTTGCCGTTGAGGCTCAAAGTCGGGACCATGCTGACACCTCCCACACTGCGGGGTATTGTGTTGCTTCGTGAGCGTACATTGCTGGCTGCTGGTGAACACGAGGAAGAGACTCGATAATTCCCCGGTACAGTGTCGAAATCTGTGACGGCAGGAGTGGGAACTGAAGATCGAGCTCTAAGCTGATTCTCAATGGCGCGAGCCTGGTTCTCAGCAGCGCGAGCTTGCTCTTGACTGTGGTGTAATAGCGCCTCTAACTGATGGGTCTCGAGGCCGTCAAGGGTCGGTTGGCCCATGATGAGCTGGATATGGATGCCGCGGTACTAGACGTGGTCGTCCAGCACGGCAAGCACAACGTCGAGAAGGGACGATCTGGTGTGGTTTTCGGGAGTACAGATAGCCTCGATCTTGGCAGTGACGATCTTGAGTGGAAGTTTGCTTGATCGGATGGGGTTGAATAGATTTGGTGTCCGATGAGGCGGGTGAAGCTGTGCTGCTAGGACGTGCTAGGGCGCGTTGAACGAGAATCCTGGACGTGATGGATAGGAAGATCTCTTGTTGAGGTGACAGTTGAACAAACTAGAGAATTGGCAAAGTGGGTGTTTCAGAGGAAAATGGACAGGCACACAGACGGCAAGCAACGATATTTATCCAGTCAGTCCCACGAGGCTTGTTGATGTGCACGCCGTTGTACGGCTAGAGGATTGGAGGAGGTGGGCGTTGGGGACCAGGACAAGGTACGAGGACACAGGTACCACCTTGCATGTACCTTTGTAGATTGTATTTTGGGCCTCGTCGATATGCGGGTGCCAGTCCGGTCCTGTTCCAGTCCCAGATGGGCAGAGAGCCAAGAGGGTGGGATGGGATACTTCTTTTGGGGGGAGAGAATAATGAATGATGGGTCCATGGGTCGAGCAGAATGGGTTTGGTACGTTTGGGAGCACTCTGAGAGGAGTCCCAGACAAGATATCCACCCACACCGACGCCTGTTCTCTGCGCTGAATGGTGACGACTTGGCCCGAGGATCAACGGTGTCCTGGGACAGGGGGTTTTGTCTCTAAACGTTTTGTGGAAGATTGATGCAATGATACTGCCTGCCCGCGTGTGCCCGCGTGTGTGTGCCCGCAAGCTGCAAGCCCGCACGGGGACTGACTGACACCGTCTTCCGGGACGCTATATTATTTGGCCGCGGTCTGGGCGTGTCAGATTCGAGGTTGGCGGCGGGGAAGACGCTCTCTCTTTTTGGAGTGACCAGTGACGAATCTGAGCGGGCTGCTGTGGTACGCTGTGAATGCACGCTAAATAGGTGCTCTGAGAGAGATCTTGTCCCCGATTTGCGGGAATGCTTGGTGGTGGGATTGGTAGGCATGGAGGCATGGTGGGCTGGCTGGCTGGCTGGCTTGGGCTGGGCATGTGTGTTCCATGAAGATGACCCAACGTGATCTGCCAACGACGTGGTACTTGTTACTGCCGGTGAATGACCGTGGAGAGTCTCAACGTCTTAAGTCTATACGGCTGCAAGCAGGCATCGCCAGGACGGTTGACGGCCGCAAAAGTGCAAATACTTGGCGGTGTTGAAGGTGCCCTGCCGCAGAGAGCAAAAACGTTGTGTAGCACACTTGTAGCAGCACCCCATGTTCGCCCAGCAGGGGATCATTGGCGGATAATGACTCTATCGTCATACTTGGTCGTGGGAGCAACTGGAAGCGTGCCGTAGCGGGCAATGACCCCGTTGGAGTGGTCAGCCTCGCTAGTACCTCGCTCCATATCGGTTCCCAGATGTCGACATCCTTAATTATCGAGCTCAGGTTTGCTGCCGTGGCCTTGGACTAGCCAGCTCAAATGATTGCTGAGTCGTTGGTGCATGGAGATGTATCGTGAGATTAGAAGCAAAAGGGCACACAAACGGGAAACATGTGCCGGTGGTGAGTTCAGAGTGGTTCGGACAGAAGATCAGCGGCTCCATTTGGTGGAATACCAATCCGGAATAATGTGGTAATACCCCACGTCCAACCTAGTTCCTGGTAGGGAGTCGTGGGGAGCGAGTCGTGGGAGGAGTAGCTATGTCCAAATCCAACTAGTCCAAGGGGAAAAGTAAGACCAAGGTCAATACTCGAGATTGTACGAGTGGATGATTCGACAATTCCGGGGCATTGTAGACTATGCGCGAGGAGCCGAGCCTCGAGGCGGGAGTAGTGTAGTTTGATGCCGGTTTGATACGTGATGGTGGGTGGTCTTGTACCTAACGGCCCACGGCAGTCAGGTTGACGATAATTGTCTGACCTTGTTCTCCAGCATCGGATACCACCACCACCACTGGGCCACGCCAGGCATGAATGGCTTGCTTTTTTGCTTGGTACTGTTTGGTGTGGTGGTCGTGTACTCGTGTGTGTATGACACTGACAAAGCATCTGGAAGACTGGAAACGACAGAGGTACGTTCTCTTTCGATGTGACTTGACAGCTGGAAGATGTTGTTTTCCGGTGTGTAGTGTAGAGGTAGGCTGTGCTGGAGGGGACGAGGTTTGTCATTGGCTCTGGCCGGTGTCTACCCAACCCAATCATGGCGGGCAATGCGCTGGCTAGCGTTGTCGACGGAAAATGGAACTTTGGGAAGACGGCGTCGTGGGCGTGAGGACGGCAAGGCGTCGGCTTGGAGCCCTAGACAGCCGGCCATGGCCCGTCACTCTACCAATTACCACCCATCGTGAGCCGCTTCTTTGAGTGCGTGCATGCATTGACAATTGAGTGAGCAGATGGAAAAGTCCGGGGAGAGAGACAGTGTGGGTGGTGGCTTGTTGCCAATTCCTTCCGTCGGGTCGCATCGCCAGTTGTAACGAGGGAGAAAGAGGGTGTTGTACAGCTGGCGTGTTGTGTGGGGGAACTGAAGTTGGAACTGGAAGAGACCTCGAGCCTGAGATCGTGACTCCTTCCCGGGCCTCTGCCATTGCGACCTGAATGGTAAAAACTCTTCATTCCGTATTAATCCGATTCTCCGAGAGGTTCCTGCATCTTTGCTTCTGTTCTTTGCTGGCAGCGCCTTCCCTCTTTCTGCCGCATCAAATGATCCCATCGTGAGTTGTCCCTTCCCCAACTTTGGTGTTGCACAGCACCGGCAGCCCAGGCAGACAGAAGCGCCCGATAACTGAAGGTGGTCTGTGCTCCAGAGATAAGCAGTCATTCGATGGAGGGGCACAGTGGCCCGTGTCCATTCCGCCGGCTGCAGTCAGAGGGGAAGTGAGCAACGTCGCCAACTGTCTGCCGGGTGCCAACAGTGACAACTCGCAAGAAGAGGGGAAATTGTTAGTGCTCGCTGTTCGGTCAACAACTTCGGCGTCGTCTCCGTCTCTGACCTTGAACTCTTTCAACCTCACCTTACCTTTTCCAGCATCCAGCTCACCGTACCTAACCCTCTTCGCTTCTCACTTCAGATGCATCCAGAATGGAAATCCTCTAATCTCGTCAGCATGTCCCCCCTCGCCATGGCTTTCTCCTTCCAGATCGTCTCGAGAATGCCATGGCTATTTTCAGTTTGGCATCTTGCTCCTTTCAGATCTTCCCTCCAGACCGACAAACTCAATGATCAGGTAGTCTTGACCGGCTCGTGGCATGGCTGCTTCCGCCGACTAGGGGACTATCGGTATCATGGGTTCTGTCAACAGAAAGTCAAGGGAGTTGTCCAGGGAGCTGTCTGGGGCATTGCCGGGGACAATAGGGACATGTCAGACGAAATGACAGAAGAGCATCTGGGGGACAATGTCTCCGGCTCTGTGGACATTCGGTCAACGCCAAAAAGGACTCTCTAGGACCCTGGCAATATGACAAAGAAAGTCCAATCACGGCTCCAAATTCCTGGATCGGTTGGATCTCTGGATCTTCCCTTCAATTCCCTGCCTGCCGGGTCAAAGTTGCATCAAGGTTGCATTGCTAGAGAGCCTGCCCTGGACTAGTCGACACCACCGGGACGGTCACGCCCATCCACTTTGCCAGTTGTCAGACCTCCTCTACACAGCTTCACCTTGAGGGGGGCATTGTTCGGCATCGAAGCATCAATATCAACACTACTCCAGCCGGCAATGATGCATTCGGTCACAAGAAGAGGGCGCTGTAAAAAGGTGTAAGCCTCCGGGGAACCGCCTCCCTCGCTCCCTACATCGGTTTCAATCTGCTGCTGCTGCTGCAAGACCAACAGGGCCACGGTCAACTGTGGTCATCAACCATTTGCTGGACAACAACAAAAGAGAGCATCAAGAGAGTGGGCAGTGGTGTCATTGCTGAATTACACTGTACAAGGGTATTTGTCTCCCCTTGTTGCCTTGCTGCCAGCGAATCCCACTGGGCTTGGAGCCCCATCACACTGCGCTTGATTGGGCCTTAATCCGCCCAAAAGTGAGGCGGACCCCTTCCACTGGACGACATCATTTCTCTGGCACCGTCATTTCCCGGACGGCGTGGGTCTCGAGTCTCTGCCGTTACTCTCTCAGTCTCTCTCACATGTTCTACCTATCAAGCAATGTTCCTGTCAATCTTGCTACGCTTTTACAGCTTGACAGCTTTCTCAGTCATCATCTCCTTTTTGAGATCTTCTCGGGTAATTCAAAAAATGCTTGGATTTCTGCTGACAAAGAACTCACTATCTTAGAGACAACTTTGACAACTCACAACACACACACCTCCATCGGTCTCGTCTCTTGTTTTCTGGTTCCGCGCGGTATCCTCGGAAAGAGGAAGCTTGGGCTCCAAGCTGCCCACCCTCTCACCCCGTATTCGATATTGTACGTACATACGTCAAAGGTCAAAACTTCACTTGCCGACATTCAACGACGACGACTTACACGTCAAGTGGCCTGTGCGTCATTCCAGTCATGAATCGGGCCAGTCGAGTCCGTCCTCTGTCGTCACCTCCCCTGCAGGGCACATCTCGAACATGCCATCCGATGGGCCATGCTGGCAGTCGGATAGCCTCACCTCACCTCACATATCTTCCCCGGGCAGGGCATGTTATGCTGTGCTTCTACTATCTGCTCGACATGACACTTTCCCCTGATTACTCGCATCAGATGCTCCATCTTTCCCCGTTGACCATCCATCTTGGACCCTGGGCGCCGGACCGCCAGCGGTGCCCATCCATTGCTGGTCAGAATCTCAGATGTCAGATGGCCTCCAATCCTCCACTGTTCTGCACTTCATTCGCCCTTCTCGAACCTCTCCTGTCTCTTTTCCCCTTGCTTTAGAACTCTTGCCGAGCTGCAAGAAGCAAGGGGAACTGGGGAAGGAGGGCCATTGGAGTCGATTTGATGGAACATTCTTCTGAGATTTCCAGGGCTCCGTATGTAGGGCCGGACTGTTTGGGCACTGGCTTCGCTTAGACTTCGCAAGCTTTGCCTGCTTTCCTGAGGATCGTATGAGGCATCGAGGCATCGAGGCTGTGAGGTTGCTGTTGTTTATGGACAGAGAGAGATGACTGGTTAAGGACAGAGGAAGCATAAGTCTATGCACCGAAATGTTCACCGAGGAGCGAGTTGTCTTGTCCATTGGCAGCGGGATCTCGAAACTATGTTACCGCATCTCTCTCGATTTCCTGATGCCGTCATTCCGCTTCTTTTCAAAACTGCTGCCTCTGTCTATATACTACTCACGAGAGGCGTTTCCCTTCCAGGCTCACCAGGTAAAAGAACCAAACAAAGTGGATGTCGTCCAAAAACCAAGAACACCCGACTCCCTCGGTTCCCGGGCTCCACCCCAACTCCCAAGCTCCACGAGTTCGGGGACCCATCAAGACCCGACCCATCAGACCCGTAAATCCCTAAATCCCGGCCCCGTTCATACGTTGAAACCCCGCGCATGTGCCTGCGTGCCCGCTTTCCGCCATGCCGCATCCGCATCCGCACATCCGTACCTTCCCGGCTTTACCGCTATGGCCAACCGTCGTCAACACATCTCTCCCAATCTCGGAAATCGGCCCCACAGACCGGGCTCGGCTTGGTTCCGTCTTGGCATACGGGGGGGGGCATACGGGGGCCTACGGGGGCCCATACGGAGGGAGCTCCGTGGTGACACCCGCGCGACCGGGGGGGACCGGGGGGAACCGGGGGAAAGCTGAACAAAACGAAACATCAACCCCCCACATGCTAATCAAAGGAGTCAAATTACCCCTTCCACATACTACTTCATGGGTGTTTGAAGATGGGGCAAAACTCCTGAATCTCATTGACCCGGACATTTAGAGACGCTTGGCTATCCAATCTTAGTACATCGCCCAGAGATCATTCTGTGCAAGTGTTGATTTAGTTCATTCGTTCCTTTCTAGGCCACAAGGGCACAAAGGCAGAAGGGCACGCGATACCCTCTCACGCCTTTTGGTCACACCTCCGGACCTCGAACCCCAGAATCCTACCTCTACCCACTGTGTGTCTATTGCTCATTATCGTCATCCGAACTGAATGGTCAAAATTCCAAACTACTCAACCAATTAACCACCAAAACAGCTTCTTGACTCGCTGAGTGGTCCAGTTTAGCTATCGCACTAACTTACTAGCGATCACACAACGATTCGCTGCTGAGCCTGCTGATAATCATTCGGTCTCTCGTTGGAGGGAATCTCCCCAACTTCCTTCGGTTCTAACGGGAACGGGGGCTTCATGAGATGAGATGCAAATACCGGGCCTAGAACATGGTGAACTGCTTTTTTGGCCAACTGACGGCGATAGTCACGACGGCGACGACGGCATGGCCAGTAAAGAACTATTCAGAGCACGGAACGGACCATGGTGATCACGCCAGGGGCCAGGAAGCAAAGAGCAGAATACTTCCGGCCAAAGAGATCACCAAACAGGCACTGCGTCCGTCCGGAGTATGTACGGACTACGGGGCCGGGGGCTGACTCGGAGTGCGACGCTGCAAGGCAGCAGTTCTTGCAGTTCTGTCTGTCCCCGCGTTGAGCAGAACGCGGAGCGGGAAGATTACTATTTCGGCCAATGTCGTGAGACTATTCGGACGGGGTCTACCGTCTTCGTCGCTTCTGCCGTCTTTGCTGGCCTGCTGCTGCCGTCCCGGCCGTCAGTGGCCCGTCTGAGACAACGCCTCTGCCGCTCCTGATATGGCCCATGGGGTAATATCAGACCATGACCCACAGGATTTGTATGCCGCGTTCTCGCAATTGGTAAAAAGAAAGTCAAGTTAACCGTGAATTTGCTGTCTGTCAGGTGAAGGTAGTTTCACTGCATGAGCGATCTCCAGGACTGTAGACGGGAGGTCCTATGAGAGATAGTGCGTAACTGCAAGCATTCACCACGCAGTGTTACTTGAGTATTGATAATCTTATGATGATGACGAGGTTGAACCCTTGCTCTCTCTACCGAACATTTGGAAGACCGAGATGGTGGTTAAGTTGGGGTTGCGGATGGACTTTGTTTCGATTTTGATGCCACTAAATCAAGATCATCATGAATCGTATAGATGGCATAAAACGTCAATAACCACGAAGTATAGATAGTGCAAGAAAAGAAAATAGCAGTAGGTTACATCTTCCATGTGAAAGAGTGTTATACAGGCACGGTCGACATCAACATCATCATGCATCAACTTTTGTTCTCTTTGTGAATAATAGCTAGTTTTAGGATTAGAATATCTTCCTGCGACGCAGGCGTAACCTTGCAAAGGGTCCAGAACATGAAAAGCGGGATCAAGAATGGGGAATACGCAGAACGAGTGAACTCAAGGAACAAGGTGGTACCAGATTTTGGTCAACATCATCGTGCATTCGTGATTTTTTGCTGGTAAAAATCAGCAAAGAACTTCCGGAGTGAAGCTTGACAAGCGTTGGACTGTTCATTCTGGCAACTTGAACATAACAAGAGCGGTTCGCATGGGTGTTTTCCACCCTGAAGTCGATGAACAGGTTGCACAAGATCTAGGTCAACATCATCGTGCTTCCCACTTGTGTACAAACTTGACCTCGACTAACATGGAATGGAAGCAAGGAAATCCAACTCCGTTACTTCAATATACACGTCCCCTTGTTCAGCACCGGATCTTGCACATCCAAATTGCCCTGACATCAAAACCATCTGACCATCAGTAACCTCCCGTCCACCACCACCATCACTGTTGATGATTTTCCTGGGGTAAATTCAAAATGATGTCCACTGCAATGCAGTGCGGCTACCCGTCTCCAACCACCCATCCCCAGATTCCCAGAGTCCCAGACGCCAGATCACTCCGCGATTTGGAAGCCAAGAAGCTTGTTCTACTTGTTGAAAAAGCAAGATGTTCCATCCAGATGTGACTTGCGCGAGATGTCTCGGATAGCGACATCAGTTTTTGAGGAAGGATTGCATATGCATCGCACTGCGCATCCATCAAGAATCATGAGAGGTCAGTGCAAGAGATGATCATCACGGTGGGCTCATCGCCCTGCTTTCAGAACTCAATCTGTAATGAGAGTAGTATCGTGAAGCAAAAACAGTTATGTGAACTGAGACATTGGAGAACTATGGGGTGATGTGGCTTGGTAGTTTTTGCTTCTTGCAACGAACGTGTGGACAGTTAGTCATGGAGGAGGCTCGAACACCTGGCTCAAAACCGGGGGGGAAAAGAACGATCTCGATACCTCCTAGATAGGTAGACATGGATAGGGGTTGGACAAATCTCCAACACAGCTCGGAGTTACAGAAACGTCGTCGGACCTGGGGCATTTTTCACAAACGTGGGGAAGAGCGAGGGCCTCTTCCGTCCCGAGACATATTAGCGAAGGTGCGGATCGAGATCGCGGATGGTTCAGCTGAGGTCGGGACGAGACGAGCGAGCCATGGACGACCGGTGAGATAGGGTCATGGGGAATCGGACTCCCCGGTCGTTATGGGCTTGGTGCCGGGATCCGGCGGGGTTTGAGGAAGGTCCTGCTCGGAACGGTTTTTTTGCAGGAAGCTGATGGTCTCGATGGTGATCATCAATAGAATGAAGTTATTCGCAAGTTGACATCGGAAGGAAGAGCATGTGGTGTGATGTTGTTGCGAGGTGAGAAGCTGCCATATGGTAAACTGACAGCGTTGTTGCAAATTGATAATGCACTAACATCTTATAGCT
The DNA here is from genome assembly GCA_009802275.1 of Neurospora sp. CHS-2018a. Classification (NCBI taxonomy): domain Eukaryota; kingdom Fungi; phylum Ascomycota; class Sordariomycetes; order Sordariales; family Sordariaceae; genus Neurospora; species Neurospora sp. CHS-2018a. The sequence continues at coordinate 83,989 of RAKG01000102.1, read as the reverse complement.
CCTGCAATGCGTGGAACTGTTAGTCACTACCCTCCGCACTAACACTAACAGGCCCCATAACATGACATAATGGCGGCAGGCGAGATCAGCGCCCGATTCGGCAGCAACGATAAGGACACCTTATCAAAGACGCGAGCTGGCGGCATTGGCGTTTGGGAGCGACCGACGATGCGACGGCGGCGGAAGCTTCCTTCCATCTTGCAACGGCAACCAACTAAACCCAAACATTAAGGATTCGGACTTCCGAATTCCCGGCCTCTTCTTTCAACTAATTGTACATGTGAGGGCACATTCATCACCAGCGGCATCATGCGCCGTCCAAGTCTAGCTCTCCTAGCTCTGAGCTCGCTGCCGTTTGGCAGTGCTCGACAGCCCACCAGCTTCAGCATCCACCAAGATCTGCTGGCACATCCCCAGGTGCGTCTTAGCTTTGCATCTTCACCAGCCTCCCCAAAGCATGAACGTGATGCTGACGTCAATCCTCCATGTGCCCAGTTTGAAGTAATCTTTTCCGACAGCTATATCTCCGAGGCCGACGCCTTTGCCCTCCTCGAAGCAGCCAACAAAGCGCCCAAACCGACCCCCGCGAGCGACGGTGCGAACGATGCCTCGACACAAACCGATCTGACCAGCGAGATCCACGAATCCGCGACGGCTAACGCCGACTCCGACAATGGCGACGATACCACAGATGGCTCCTCGCAGATTAGAGAGACGTACGAGCTCATCGCCCACCCGCCCATGCGCTACCTCTGCTCGATTCCCATCATTGCCCCGCCGCCCGCTCTCAACAAGACCGCGACCGAGCTCGCCAAAGCCGAAGAAGCCCGCGAAGTGACTCGCGCCTACAACAAAGGATGGGAACTCATGCGCGGCCTGGAAAACGAATGCCTTCACTTCGTCAGCGGCTGGTGGAGCTACCAATACTGCTACGGCAAGTCGATCGTACAATACCACGCCGTTCCGAACCCGAAAGGCGGCCCCCCTCTACGCGACAAGAACAGCCAGGAGTACATTCTCGGAACATCCTTGTCGCCATCCTCGCAATCCCAAAAGGGGAAGCAAATCGAAGTCCCCAATACCGAACAGAAACAGCTCTCCCCGCCCCCCAATACCGAGCTCCACGCCAAAGACAACCAGCGCTACCTCGTCCAGCGACTAGACGGGGGCACCATCTGCGATCTTACGGGCCGTCCACGCACGATCGAAATTCAGTACCACTGCAACCCGGCCCTCTCTGGCGACAGAATCGGTTGGATCAAGGAAGTCACCACCTGCGCCTATCTAATGGTCATCCACACCCCGCGACTCTGCGCCGACGTTGCGTTCCTCCCGCCCAAGGAAACCAAGGCGCACCCGATTACTTGTCGCCAGGTCATCAGCTCCGACGAGGAAGCCCTGTCTTTCAACCAGCGAAGGAAGAACACTATCGACTCATCAGCAGCAGCAGCCGCCGACGCCGCCCAGGATCAAAAGCAGGGATCGGGCTCAACCGAAAAGCTATCATACCAAGGCCTAACAGTAGCCGGCATCCCCATCGGCGGGCGCCGCATCCTCCCCTCCACACACGTCCTCCCCCTCCCACGCCACCTTCAACAACAACGGCAAGAAGAACAGCAAGGGAATCTCCTCGAGGCACTAACCAAGGCGGCTTTCAAAGCGGACGTTTTCCATTATGCCGACAACAACCACCACGCAGGGGCTGGCAAGGGAGGAGGAGGAGCAGCAGGAGGCAAGGGACAAGGTGGCCAGAAAAAAATGAAGAAGATGAGGATTTCCGAAAGAGATATCGATAAGCTGGGATTGGATCAGCAGACTCTTGAGGCCATACGGGAGGAGATCAGAGCGGCGGGGTTGGATCCCGATAGGGATTTGGATAAGGAGAGGGAGGGTGGGAGGGGGGAGATGGTGTGGGAGTTTTATGCGGATGTGGAGGGGGATGAGGAGGAGGTTGGGGCGCAGGGGAAGGGAACGGAGGTTTTTCGGTATGGGGAAGGATCTGAGGAGGGAAAGCAAGATGGGGATGGGAAGGGTCAGAAGAGGAGAAAGGAGGAGGGAAATGGGAAGGGAAGCGGGAGTGGGAAGGGAAGCGGAAGTGGGAACGAGGAGGGGAGTAAAGAGGAAGGGAGTAAGGAGGAATATTATAGGGATGAACTCTGATTATATCGAAGAGGACGAGGAGTGGTGTATACTATAGGAGGGAACTGAGTATGAAGGGGCAAAGTATTATTTGGAAGGGGAGATTTGAAAAGCAGCGTTTGCCATCATTATCCCGGAAGGACGACAGCCTCTTTATAGATTATAGTAATTCTGTTTTGGACAATATGGCCACCGGGCATATCCACGCCTCTTTTGTTCAATTGGGTCTGTGACGGTAGTGTTGCCCTTTGACAATTTTCCCGAGAGAACATTGGCTGAAGTCGAGCATGGTTCGACCCTGTCCGCCTTCATGTTCCCTTTCCCAGTTCCTACATCCACAACCATCGCTTGCCTTCGCGCCGTTGCGAAACAAGTTCGCGAGATCTCAAAAGGTTTCCATTGCCCCAAGCGGGGTCTCCCGCCCTACCCTACCTATCCTACCATCCACTCTAGTCCCCATGCCTCTCTTCCTACGGTATTCCTTGTAGTGTAGGGAGCTACTTTACATCTTCTCTTGAGAATAGTGTTTGACTTTTCTTGCCCCTTTGCTTTTTGATCTTGCCGCATTGTGCCATTGTCCCTTGTTCCTTGTTCATTGTTCATTGAAAAGTCAGATAAGCGAGGCTTACATCTTACCTTCCAGCTTGGCCGTTATCATGTCCATCTCCGGTTCGGTGGAGAAGTCCGGTGGAGAGGTCCGGCGGAGAGAAGTGGAAAGTCTCGAGTCAGAAGGGAAAGGGTAGATACCTACACGGTAAAGACGGCGTGGGGAGATAAAGCGGAGGGATAGGGAAGTAATGCTATGTACCTCTAAGTTTCCTCTTTATCCGGATAATGTTTTTCTTTTCTTTTTCTCAAGCGAGGCTTACGAGGCCCTCCCCGGCCCTGCGTTGACGAGAGATACCTTACCTTCTTGCCTACCCACCCTGACTTGCGAGTAGGTACTAGTAACGGAGGGAGCTCCGGTAGGTTGGAGATTCGCGAAGTTTCGCGGAGTTCGCCAAGCTTGAAAGTACAAGCGAGCAAAGAGCGAGGGGAGGGAGAGGGCAGGGCGGGCGGGTGGAAGGCGAGGTGGACATGTAGACAGGTGGACTAGACATGACCTGGCGGGGAGATAGAAGGATGGGGTTGGAGATGAAGAGGTTGATGAAAATGGAGATGGAAAGATGGAAAGATGAAGCGATAGTGATGCTGCCCGTGGCAAGCGATGGCACAGAGAGACTGGTGATGTAACGACTTTCCTCTCGCCATCATATTCATCGCGGTTATCACGCCTTATCTTTTACTTTCACGTTTCTCTCGCTCGCTTCGCGTAGTTACATGTTCGATCTCTTGTCTCTTTGCTTTTTTCCTTGAGACGTGTGCGCCTGTCTCATATCTCCCACCTTACGCCGACTGTGTCTCGGGGTAGAATCTGAATCCCCTTGGGAGTTGAGGCTTACTAGATTTGAATATCAGCTTGAAGTTGAACTTGATCAGTTTCAGATCGTATCTCATCATGCGCGTGTCATGATCCTTCCGATGTTTCAGTTTGAGGTCTGCTTCGAGATCAAGTTTAGATTTGTCTGTTTCTCGGAGCTTTGATATTGATGTCTCACAGGAAGGAAGGTATCTGAGTAGCCTGAGGGATGCTTCAAAATCCTCGGTTGTTCCTCTGTGGTGTTGTTGTCGGCTTTTTACGATGACATACGATGAAACGGTGGTGATTAACTTCGTTTCTGAGTTGGTCATACTCGCCTACCAGATTGATGTTCATCAGGATGGCGGATCAATTCCGCGCACCATCATCCTAACTCAATACCAGAGGGTCCAGTTCGCATACCATCGGCACCCCGAGATCTGCGAACCGCCCTCATGGTATTATGGTATCATTGTCTTATTCCCACTCGTGGGACCGGGGAAGTATCCCGGAATTGCTAGCTTCGCGTGCCCACCTGGGATGTGCCACCTGTGAGAGGACCCATTCCCAACCGGGCCGACGAGCAGGTCGACCCAGACTTCGTCTGTCCCTTACCCTGTTGTGTGATACCGAGACCTTGGAACCGCGTGCTCGCGTTATCGTGGAAGATGATTCCGGGACCCGCTAGAGCAGCAGAGCTAGACCTAGGTGAGAGACTTCACCCTAGGAAGAAAGCATGTTAACCCACACTCTCCCGCCGTTTCGGTGCCCAAACCCCCCATTTGGGCAGGTTACCGGGGTCACTTTGGTCGTCATGTGGGATAGTGATACCGAGACACTGGGACGTGATATCAAGGAAGCAAGTTCCGGACCGGCTAGGCCTAGCTAGAAAACCTGAAGCTAGACCTAGCTGAGACAACTCGCGAGTAAGTAGCTAGCCTTGCTAACCAAGTTCACCCACATGCTTCCCGGTCCCCCGGATTATGCCCACCGTAGATCCCGAGATATAGGTGAGACACCGAGAAGTAGGAAGGGTAAGGTAGGGTGTGGGTGGGCTTGGGGAAGGTATGCCGTTTTCCCACTGTGGCGAGATACTTTTCGCGATTTCTCGCGCGAGACTTTCCAGGTGATGTAAGGTGAGGTCAGGTGAAGTCAGATGAGCCAAGAAAAGGTGTAAGTGAGAAAGGTGAGAGGTGTAAGTTGAATCGGAGACACCTCCGGTCGTGATGCACAACATTATTGATGGACCGTTGGTGGCTTTCATAACGTTCAATAGCTTCAACGGCTCGACCAACATCCGGAAATATCGAGCAACTGCAGCTTGGACAGTTTGTGCTGAACAATGTGTACCTTGTGCAAGCGGAAAGGAAGAAGGAAAGAAGAAAGTTGTGAAAAACCAGAAGACGAACCGGATTGGGGTGAAGTGCAGAAGTGATCGACGACACCACCCATCCATCTTGACATCCAAGAACCATGCTGACACACCTTGTGTTTGACCTCTGGGCAGGGCTGCCTGCATGAGATGTTCACCTTGGCTACTCGGTTGTTCCTTGGTAGAATGTGCAATGCAGGATATACGAAGGAGATCTTCTCTGGGATGAGAGATTGGGCCTGACCGTCTTTGCCTGAAGCGCTTCTTGGTAGGAGGGATTGTCTGGCCGAGGGCATGTTTCCGGTAGGTAGCAGTCGGATCTTTTTGGTAGAAGGACTGTGGTGATAGAAGGGTGGAAAATGAGATTGACGGTTCATGTCTTCTGGTACTCTCAAAGAGCAGGAACCTGGACAGATGATGAACAAGATGAACCAAGAGATCTTGCATGAGTAGCGTAGTTGTCGGTGCCGCGTCGGTGCCCCTGTCGGTTGGTCGGCCATGAGATGGAAGCGTGGTACGGATTTTCCGGTTCCTGTCCGTCAATCATCACCATGGTGGTACTGGTAGTACTCGATATGCCGGTATTGGGATCACTTGTCAGTGACAAGCAACTGGTAACGAGAGGGGGTATGTCATTGTCGTGTGGAAAGAGTGGCGCCGTGCCTCGGAAATACCGGTAATGCGACATTAACCCTCCCTTCTGGTCGAATTCTGAATCCCATCTCTTTTCTTATGAGTCTGGCAATGACGCATGTAGGGTTCAGTGAGGACAAGATCCAGGGTCTCTCGCTGACGTATATCGAAGCCGAAAACCTTGGCAAACGTGGGATTGAAAGAGAGACAAAAGACAAAATTGCGGTGGGAAAGGGAAGAAGTCGAGAGAGGCAGACTCTCGTTATAATGTCATGTTGCGTCATGGCAAAGGGGAAATGATGAAGAGCAGAAAGACGGTGTCCAGATTGCAGACAGGTACCACCATGACACGAGGCTGTAAGACGGGCGGGCAGCTTCCGATTGGCCGCGGATCGTTATGAAAGGACCTGTTTGTCGGAAGCGATGATCAACAGGAGATGGGCGGTGGGTGTTGGTTGACTTCTTTGTAGGGAGAAGAATGAAGGAGGGAGATGGACATGTCCAATATCATGGCACTGACAGCTGTCGTCAGCGGGCATTAGGCCTAGAACTGCTAGACAAACCCACAAAACCTTATTTTGACGACAAGGGTTAGGGGCCCGCCCTCCTCCACTAGAGTGCCATTTCGTGGGCTCCTTACAGGGTAATTACAAGGTACTTACAGTGGTCCACAGGGGCAATCTCCATTTCCCTGCTTGATCGGCCAGGAACTTGCCCAAGTTGTCGCACTTCATTCATGTCACTTTCCCCTGAGATGTCTCCCGCTCTTTCCCGCCGTGCGTTTGCGAGGGTTTGTGCTCGTTTGCAAGTCTGGGCATCCGTCATATCGACTGACTTGGTCATCTGATTGGTCAATTGGAAGGAACATTTTGCACCTTCCTGCGACAGACTGCGGCAGAATGCGACGACGGGACAATGTGGGAAGGGTCCATCTTCTGCTCTTTGTGTTAGTTCTTGTCTCGGTTCGTAATCTCGTTCCTGTCTTGTGAGCTATCCTCTTTTCTCTCTGACAACTGAACTCTCGAGGAGTCGAGGCCGGACCTGGCTTCTGGACCCGTCTCGAGATTCCCTTCTTCCACCAGACAGACCAGGGCATGTCCAGACCAGACTGACCATGGCCAGGTCATCACCACCACCACCCTTGCTCTTTACGTGATTTCATCATCAATCAATCCCCGTCCTTCCACTCTTTCCATCATCTTCCCTTTCCGAAATGAGGCCTAGAGTCCACACTGGACAACACCGGCTGCCATACCCGGCCTGGGTCTCGATTGGTCCGCGCGTCTTTCTCTCCATGCCAAGCCTTCGGACTCTGTCGACTCTGCGCTGCGCCCGAAGAATGATGACGGACATCGACGGTACCTACCCTTCTGACCCTCCACTCCCACTTCCGCTTACAAGCGATGATGAGCACCAATAGTAGGGCGAGGGATGGACATCAAACCTCTGGCCAACGATGGATCTCTTGCGGCTCCCTGCTCAGCCCTGCAATTGCTTCTTTACCATGCCCACCATGCCCACCCAGGATGCATTGGTCGCTTCACTCTGCCCTGGGAATGGGATCCCGCCCGTTCCGCTCTTCCGGGGTAAAAGAAAGACGGACTGGGTGGAGAGCAAGCAGGGCATGTCACTGGCACCTCACTGGGTAGAGTCAACAACATGATGTCCGTGTGGATGGGAGCACATGAAAGATGTCGATGGAACTTGGCAATCCTGGGTTGCGTCAGTTGTCTTTTCGGCGCAGTTATCAATGCACGCCATCTCGCCGAAGAACACATCTCGAGTTGTCCAGAACATACCTATTCATCCTATCATCACATCGACATTCAGTGTCCATTCAAACCATACACCACACCACCATACCACACTACCACAGCTGATGGATCTGTCGCATCAAGAGGACCAAAGAGGAAGCTCCAGCCCCGAGGCACGAATAGTCCGCCTAAAGACTGAACCAGGCACAAGCACCAGACAGAGTCCTCGCCCTTCCTCCAGTTCCAATGCCACCACTGCTGGGTCTTCGAAGAGACCCGTCCAGCCTCCCAAGGTTTGCGACAAGTGTCGACTAAGAAGTGAGTATTGTCCACATTTTCAGATCCGATTCCACCTACGCTGAGCACATGACGTGATATTCGATGGCCCATTCTGTCGGAGTCGATGTGGTGTGTCGATCCCTGTCAGCAATAGGACCCTGATTGTCAGATTCGGAGAATAAGCACAAAAGGCTAACCTTGCTTCGCTTGCTTACAGGAATCAGATGCGATTACCAGTCACCTTGTCAACCTTGCATAGACGCAAAACTCCAATGCACCAGAAACCATGTGCCGCGCAAGAGAGGGCCTAGACCTGGCCGTGGCCGTCTTATCAACAGACTGAGGGAACGCGAGGCCGGCAAGAAGGAAGAACAGCGGCCAAGCAGTTCTGGAGAGTGAGTGCCCCCTGTTTTCAGTGTCAAAACGCAGTGCTGACCAAACCCAGTCCGGAGGTAAGCGACGGAGCCCGGTCAAACAATACCGACATCTTCCCGCAAAACGCTTCCGTCTCTACAACCTGGGCCTCCGACGTGAGCATAGCCCCCGAAACTACCGGCCTCTTTGCCAACGAACACATCTTCCCTTCAAGAGGCGCATTCATCTACCTTATTCCCAAATGTGTAGAACTCTTCTATCAACACCTGTATCCCGTCATGCCCGTCCTGTACATGCCGGAAATCCAACGAATGGACCCGCGAACCTGCGATCTCCCCGAAAAGAATCTCCTGTTTTCCCTTTCGGCTCTCACCTGTTTCCGCATGTCCGGCCACAGCCTCGGGGCTGAAGACAGTCCCGAATTCTGGGACCAGGCAGGCCGTTTCCTGCTCAACGACTGCTTAGATGTTAGGAAGCAATATGACTTATATGAGAACATTTCGTTGAACACGGTCGTCTCGTCCATGTTTCTGGCCTCTTCTTTCTTCGAGACTAACCAGAGCACCAAGGCTTGGGTTTACCTGAGAGAGGCCCTGACCTTTGCGCAGGAGCTGGGCTTGGAGGATGAGTCGACTTATGCGGGCTTGAGTCCCGAGGAGGCTCTATGTCGGCAGAGGGTTTTTTGGTTGTTGTATGTTATGGAACGGTAAGTCTCAGTTCTCCTCTTCCCCAGATCTCCAGCGAAACGCATACTAACAAAACCAGGTCATTTGCAATCCTCCGTAACAAGCCCCTAATGCTGCGCCGGACACCCAAGCTTCCCATGACCCTCCACGCTTACGAATCCCGCGGCATCCACACCGGTTTTCTCCAGCTTCTCGGCATCTACATTCCTCTTCGTGACTCCATCATCGAGGCCTGGACCTACGGTTCCCACCCTACCGTTGACGTCAATACCTACCTCGCTCTGCAGAACCAACTTGCTCGACCAGCTGGTAGTTCAGGCGGCTTGTCCATTCCACACCCGCTTCTCCCTCCCTCTCCCACCGTCGCCGTAGCCTCCGTACAAATTCCGGTCACCCAGGCTTGCGGCTTCTCCGACCTCTCCCTCTCATCCTCATCGTTGTCTTCTTCGCCTACAGACTCTGTAGCTCCAGTGGCGGAACCAACACCCTCTCAAACCGCCGAGCTGTTGGTAACCCAGCAGTGGCTCAGGCTGATAATCTGGCTCTCCTCTTTGAGGCAGGGGTACCTGTCGTGGGCTGCGGAGAATGAGAGTATGCATTTCGCATTTCCCCTGACGATTGCTAGGCAAACAGCTTTGGTCTTGCGGTCTCTCATACAAATCGGGGGCCTGGAGGCGAATGGTATGGCAGCGCTGGAGGTCAATGGGATAGGCATCTTTGAAAAGATCTTTGAGATCGGCGCTTGGTGTATGAACGTGCTGGATTCGTACGACAAAGCCTCTTTGGAGGGTCAATTTTTGTCCTTACCCAACTTCGGTCGAAAACACAGCGCATGCTCTGGAAAGGGCAAGCAAGCTGCCAGGTCAGCAACCAACTCCCCGGCCGAACAGACCATGGACTACGAGGAAGACGATGACGTTGATCTGCTGGATGTTTTCATGAGGGCACTCAGCGCGACGCCGACGAGTAGGAAGCAATTCGCCGAGCCCCTCTACATGTGGGCGACGACGAGGCCGGGGGGCATGCGGATCTCGGGGATGCATCCAAGCCCCGGTGGCGCTGCTGGTGCCGTCGGTATGGCACAAACGCAGCCAGGCCCGGCCGGGCAAATACCGGGACTGGGACTGGGACCGGGTCAAGGACTAGGGCTAGGTCAAGCGTCTGGGATAGGCGCGGCGCAGGGACACAATGCGAGTTCGATGATGCACCAGCAGCAACAAATGCAGCAGCAGCAGCCTGGAATATGGAGTGCTGCCTCTGCACATGCTACCGGTAGCGGAGCTGGACTCGCACGTCCTAGCGGACCCGGTCCTGGAGGCGGACAAGGACAGGGAATGGAAGATGTCGTCATGGGAGATCAACCATCTCACCAAGGGCAAGGGCAAGGATTTAACATTGATCCGAGGCTCGGTGCAGGTTCCAATGCGCCCGGAGGACTGCAACATGCGAGTTATGCCCGCCAACCCCTTCGTCCCAATGCACCACACCTGCCCGGTCCGCTTCCCGGTCAGTTCGGCGGATCACCTACGTCACCCTACAACGTCCCTGGTTGGAGTCCCATTGACCCTGGGGGTCTTACGAGAGCGAGGAGTCGCACGATGGGCATGGGGCAGCTGAAGGGGTTGATGGCTATGGTTCAAGGGGGACCAGGCACGCCGGGGTCTTCCGGGCCTAGTACCTCCCAAGCAGGAAGTTGACAATGATGGCGGTGGCTGTTGAAAAGGTGTTAGTTCTTATTTGCGTTGTTTCTTTGCGTTTTGCGTAATATCTACGGCGTGTGTACGTGTTGGGAGAAGGAAGGACATTTGCTTTACCAAGGGCGGAAGGATCATTGTAACACCGTTAGATGCGCAGCGTTTGTTTTTTCTTTCTTTGAGAAAAGATCAAGAGAAGGAGTCGGGTGTATCATTACCAGGACCAGGACCGTGTACAGGTGGTTGTAAGATTACGGTTGCAAAGACTGTACAGTAGGGGAGTGTACGATACGGGAAGAGTGTACGATATGGTGGACGATACGGTATCTCCTTAGAGTCATGAGTGCGGATCGGATAGAGACGGGACTCAGTTACAGCTCTAGATTGGCGGGGAAAAACTGGATAGAGTGGAGGAGAAATCTCATAGAAGATGAGATCTGAAAGCAGATGTGACAATATCTGATGGAGAAGGACACCACATAGAGGAGGAGATCAGAGATACACAACTTGTACCATACATGTACCAATATGCAATTACTAGATTGATTTTTCCCATCAAAACACACCACGATTCAATTGCACTTGACCGTGAAAGATCCGTCGCTCAACCAGAGATTAGGTAAGGTAGTATCGGATGAATCTTGAGCCGGTAGGTACGGGAAGGAACCATCGACAATTCTTGGGCGCACACCTGGAAAGGATCCACCCAGGGATCTGGCTGGACATGGCTGTGTAAGAACCGCTTGGGAAGGTGCGCTGTGCGCGCATAGTAGGAGCGGCAAGGGGAAGAAGAACACAAATTCCTGACGAGTAATTAACTTGGACCTTTGGGGCGTTCCGGAGTTGGCTTTTCCTCCTAACCAACTACCACTTTACTCCCAAAGAGAACGGGCACTCCTGTTGATGTGCAACCCTCCAGGCTTTCCACCTCCATAGTTTTCTTCTTGGTTCGAGTGGGCTCCCCGTTCTGCCATCTTTAGGCTGCAAGCTTCGGGGTTTTTCTACCAACTAGTTTATGTCCGTCTTTTTTCGCACAACAGTGTGCCCTTTGTCTCGACCACGACCCATACCTATTCATCAACCTCTTGTGTACGTCCACGATTCTAGTCACATCCGTCAACTCACAAGTCCCTGCCTTCACCACGTTTGGGCGAGCACCACCGACCGGTCTCCTCGAAGCCTTGAAGGCTCTGTTCCGCGGGAAGTCCCTCCCGACAGCTCCTGTGTAAGTAGGTAACTGTGCCGCTTACTTTGTTCCGTCTACATGAGTTTGTCTTGGTTCATTACTGATACTTTGATACTCTAGTGACGATTGTTTACACCCTCACAAATCTGGTCAACCCGATTCTCTGGAGCCACTCTATGTACCAAGGGGATGTAGTCATTATTCCCTTCAATGGGACTACAAGCCTCTACCTCACTCCCGATGTCATGTCCACCAACTTGTTCCTCGCCAGCCGCCACTTCAAGCAACCCTTGGCTCGGAGCCCGGCAAGTAGCCTCTTACCCGTGTTCTTCCATATGCCGAACACACAAAAGTCTACTTTGTCGTCATATCTGCCCACAAGCCGAACGTGGAGTATGGCAACAAGATCTTGATTCTCCCTCGCACACCCACCGGGCCATGACGGCCTACCGTGAAATGTTGGCGCGAGAGCCCATCCGGTTCGCCGAGGAAGTTTGCGATGACTGTACTGTGGTTGTTCCGGTAAGTTTCATTCCACAATGGTGGTTCTTCACAACCATGGATAACAACTGACATTGCCGTCGAGTAGGGATTTGGATGGTCCTCAACTTGCTCCGTGTCAGCCGGCAAAGGCTACGATTTCTCTTCGGAACTCCCCACCGACGGACCTGTGAACCTCTTCTCGATTAGTATCACTGATGACTGGGACCCGAACGGCCATCTAATTGGCGTAAAAAACTGTTTTCAAGTCGTCTATAGGGTGCAAGGGTAAATATATTACCCGGCAGTGCTCCCTCGGCCCTTCGATCGTCTCGTACGCGTTGAACATCACCGCCTCCAACTCATTTGGAACCCGATTCTCCTTGGCGCACCCGGTTATAACAGCCTACCGTGACATGTTGGCGCGAGAGCCCATCTGGTTCGCCCAGGAAGTTTGTGATGACTGTATTGTGGTTGTTCCCGTAAGTGCTCCAGAATGGTGGTTTCTCGTAATCATGGACAACTGACTTACATTGCCGTAGGGGTTCGGGTGGGCAATGACTTGTTGTTCGGTATCGGCGGGCGCAGACTTCGACTTCGGGGTTGTGCCGGAAGCCCCCCCCGACTCAAGTGCTCTGGGATACGCACTTGACATCCAATTGACGTTCAGCCCCTGCCTCTCGAATATCATACAAGCACACCATCCGCCACCACTCGATGCACTGAAATCCCTGCGAGAATTTTCGTATACCGACAAACCCGCTTGGACGGTTTATCTCCTCATCCTTGGAAAGCCAGAGCACCCCGGCCAAACCGCTGAACCTTTTCGCCATCAACATCACGGATAGTTTGGGGCGTAAGGGCTACGAAATCGGCATCATCACGACATACAAGTCGTCCACAAGCTGTACCGGGAGATTCCTCACTCGGGAATGCGCGCTCGCCCCCTCGGTTGTCTCCTATAGGTTGGATGTCCAAGGAAGTGCAATCCAAGTATGAAAGGGGCAAGACCCTGAATGTAGCGTATGTGGCCAAAGTTCTTGTCAATTTAGCCCGCGCATGAATTCAGCCCGCGCATGAAGGGTTCGTGAACAGAAAACAGGCTAACACATTTCGCAGCGAGGACTTCCTGCTTCCCTTTGTTAACGGAATCAGCATGATGCAACTCCCTTTGCGTCCAAACCAGCCTCTCCCCTCTTTTCAGTACGATGAGCGGCGGAATTCATACCTCTATTCCCGTACCACCGAACACCGAATCCCGCGGCACACATCAAAGGCGCCCTGCTACCTATCATACAGCTCACCGATGGACGACGTGCTGAATATGTATGACGAGTTGGCATCGATTCGCCCTTTAGGCTTATTATCCATCGTTCAGCACTTTCGTTACCTTCACGTATCGTACGACTACATCATCAGCCCACCGACACAATGGCCCCAATCACTCCATTCATGCTTGGTCCGACGGCAGTTTCCACGTCTACAATTAATTCCACGGCAACAACAACAACATACCCAGTCCTCCCTTTTATGATGGATCCGACGGCCCCTATCCGCATATCCAGGCGTGATCCCACGGCAACAATAACAATGGGGCCAAACATCCCATTCATAATTGCGCTTGTCAGTTCTCTCAGCCACGGACCTTCCTGAAGACCTTGGGAGCTACATGAAAACGCAGTGTGTCGAAACCGCAAGTTCAAGAACAACCACATTCGCCGCCACGCATTCAAAGTTTTAGTGGGCTCTGGACGACGAAACCATGGACCCTGAGGCCATTTTCAGGAGCTTTATTGCAGCTGGTTACGCGAAGAGACAGCTAAGCCTCCAGTTTGAAGCGCCGAACCCATGCAAGATGGGGTTTGACTCCCCAGGACGTCCCCGGTGATGGCTTGTACCTTTGGCGCTTTGCTCTCGATCACTTCCCTCCCCTCCCCGGAACCCCAGACCGCGCCCTAATCTTCATTGTGGTTACCGAACATTCCATCCCACTATGGATGCTCAAAAAGTTCCTACGTAAAATCCACAACCTCTTTCTCGAACAGTACCCCCCTGATACCCCCAATGGACGACATCCTGCATACTTACCACGAATTGGCCCTCAGGGTCTCAGTGCTTGCGGCGATGGATAGCAACACCACCCAAACCGTCCCCTATTTCGGCGAGAAGATTCGGCGTGATTATTTGGATGATAAGACCTGGGCTGATGGGCTCGCGCCGCTTTTGGTGGGGCCATAGCTACTACCGTCCTCGTAGTTCTAACTAGTTTTGGTATGCATTAGGGGTGGTGGCTGTTCGACGGTGGCGCAGAGCTGACGATGAGTCCAAATAACGGGCAGGCAACGGCGGACGACTATACCGACCACTTCGAGGCTCTCCGCAGCCGGTCGAGATCGCGAGGATTTTTGCGGCGGAGGTGATGCGTGAGCGGGGCTGGGTGGTGCCAGAGGGGGCAGAGAGGGCGACGGAAGCTGAGAGTGGCGGTGGCGTGACAGATGAGGCTGAGAACGAGAACGTTTGAAGGACGGGAGTGTTGATGGGCAAGAGTATACAGTTTTTACGCGTTCAGCAGATTTTGCGGTGGGATTATTCGATACGCCCACTTGAACTAGCCAATACCTTTGCCCATCGCCTCTAAAGCCTCTGGGCTTACAAACAGTGTATTTCGCACGTCTTTTCTACATGTAAGCATCCCTTACTATGTCTGACAATTACCGATCGAAAGACCTTCGTTATTATTCGTTTGACAAACGCTCGAAGATAACTTGGCGAATAGTCGTAAGAACAAATCGAACACCTTACAGTTAATACATTACACCTTGGTTATACTCTTGTACGCATCTGTAGGTCTTTCCTACACCATTCGAGACAAAGTCAAGACATTGCGTGGATTGACAATTCCCTAATGGACTCCAGCTGACGCATTTCCAAATTAATACGATGCATATCATAACTTCATGATGGCCTTTTCTAACCAAAGTGAGGAGTATTGGACTGTCCATGTTGGGTTTCTCTTACGACCACTCGCTTGGATACTCTCGAGGTCCCATTCCAGCACCAGCACTCTTTCCCTGATATACCAACTCCCCCTCAAACGCGGATCACAAGCGCGCCGGCCTTACCTATCCATTAAATCCACTGCCTCCTCATATTAGTTTGACTGTCTCCAACCTGGAAGGGCAAGGCTGTCCAAGTCCACTTAGTCTCGGTACTTGTGCCCTCTTGTTTATTTTCCGAGCAACTCGACGGACCTCACCGACACAGCAGGGCAGTTTCTCCAGCAACTCGGCATTGTCACGGCTTCCGAAATGTTGCCCATGGCCGCCCTTGCGTTCTTGGAAGAAGCAGTGGAGATCTGGATGGGATCTTCCGGCCCTTTGAGGCGGATTCTGACACCGTGTTGAAGAGGTCGTAGGTGATGGGGTCGGCTCGCGCCTCGAGGATGGGATCCGCGAAATCATATGAGCCGGCAATGAAGGACGAACACGACGTCTTCCATCCGAACCCCTATAAATGGTTAGGCATCCGATCATCAAGTTCAAGCTGAAGGTGGTGGGATGAAAGGTGGACGGGATCTGCCAGGTACTTACAAGAGCATTCAAGGTGCAGTTCTCACAGACATCGTTGCCGAACATAATGGGCTGGTTTGCCTGCAAACCACGGAATGCGCTGAGAGATGTGCGGGCCATGGATGCGGGAAGAAACCCGTAGTGCGTGATGTTGGGTGTCATCTGCACATTGGTGATCCCAGAAGTGGGAATTGAGGCCGTGCCCGTATAGTAAGCGGCGTGAATGAGAGGCGTGCGAGCAAACATCGCCGCTGTGACCAAGAGACAGACTAGAACATGGACGTGTTAGTAACGTACGAAACCGGAGTTGAGGGATGGAAGGAGAACGGATGGAAGAAGCGATGAACAAGCAGTGGCGAAGAAGAAGTGATGGAAGTGATGGAAAAGGAAGTGATGTGAAGAACGGGTCGAAGAAGAAGTGATGGAGGTGATGGAAGTGCTGGAAATGATGGAAGTGATGGAAGAACGGAAGTTGACTTACCCACGCTCATACGAACCGCTCTGCCGTGACAGAGAGCAATCACGGCGCCGATCACATTGACGGAGGCCGGCTTGTGTAAGGCGGGCGACGGCGAAGGGTCGGTTATTATAGATATGGCGCTTGCAATCGGCTATATCTGGCTTGAATGTGGATGGGATAACACTTTCGGTACGTCCTTCGTGTCTTTTTATCTTTGTGGCTTTGGGTCTTTGTGTCTTCGTGTCTTCGTATCTTGCAAGATACTCTGCGCAAAACAGTCGAACCAAACTATAATTTGGTAAACTAACGAAACTTATTTGGCCTCAACAGATGTGGTTATCCCCGAGACCAGAAGGTTCTGCCGCACGGTGTTGAATGAAACCTAGGATAGGCTCTCTGCCTTGCCTCCTCGGCCCCTCATCTCGCTACAAGATCTACCCGGCGAAAGGGTGCAAGCTAAATGACGGATAAGGACGGGGGACGGAGTGAGGGAAACTCCAAGCAGGTTGGGAGTGAGAATGGAAGCGGTCCCATTATTTCGATGTGCTGGCCGCTATTATTGCTGAAAGTCATGATCACACGTGACGCAGAGCCTCAACTTGAGCCTTACTCAACGTACCGGTACATAGGTAGATAAGGATATCTTAAGGGTAATTAAAGTAAGCGGATATAAAAGGAAAGTAATTATATTATAATCTAATTGTAAGGTTATTGTGCGAGAGGGCTTGGGAACTAGGCCCGAGGAGCGGAGCGTTATAGTAGGCAATTATAATAAGCAGTAGAGCGGACGATAACGATAGAGCGTACGGTCGGAGACTAGGCGCCGAGTCCCGGGCCTACTAGGGTTTACTAGGGGTTCGTAAAAAGGATAAAAACCCTTAGAGCTTAGCCGGATATTTCTTTACCGGCTAGGTTAAAGTTTACTTCTTAAAATAGATTTAATATCGTATATTAAACGTATTCTTACTCTATTGTATTATAACTTTATAATTTTTTAGTTTTTAAGATATTATTTACGAAGGTTAGGAATATAGTTAATACCCGAAAGGAAAATACTTATATTAAAAGTATAGTTATACGCCGTCGAAATTATTTTTTAGAGTATAAAGTAATATTAGAGGTATTTATATTAGAATAGGGTATTTTAGGACAATTAGGCGGAGATATTATTAATACCGAATTAATTTAAGGTATTATTGAGGTCGGCGAGATTTGAGGTCGCGAAGACGCTAATAGATATCCGATTAATAGGAATATTCCTCCGGCTATATAAATTGAAGAGTCTTTTATTAATACTATTAGTATATTCGTTAATAACGATTATAATTAAGACTAATCTTCGTCTAAATTCGAGGGGGTTTCTTTATACGAAGTATTATAAATCCGGAAATTCGAACACTATTTTATTAAAAATTTACGTATATTTTATACTTATTACTCTTATAACCTATATTAGTATAGAAAATACTCTTTAGAATATTGAAATAAATATACTATTTATTAGTATTCAATTACCTTAGTACGTTATTAGCGCTTAATTACTCCGGTACGCTATTATAGAAGTTTCCGATCGTTTATAAGAAGGTCCGAGCCGACAGGCTGCCGATTTAGGTCCCGGTCTATAGATTCATATAGATTCAATTTATTTAATTCTTCTTCGGAGGATTTGTAACGTTCTACTAGTCTTTTATTTCAATATTCGAAAGATAGTTAAAATTATTCGAGAGATAGTCGAGACCGTTCGAAATATTTGTATAAATATTAATTATATACGAAGAAGATTAATCTATTAGTCGAAGAAATAACCTTTTAATTCTTAGAAATAATTTTTAAATTGTATATTACAATAGTAGATATAGTAGGGTAGAAATAAAATAAGGAGTTTATAATTTATATTTAAACCTTCTAACTATTTACCTATAATATAGGTTTATTACAATTAAATAGTATTAATATTAAAATTAAAGATTGGATCGAGGGTTTAGAAGTAAATAATTAAATCCGCGAAATTATTATAGATCTCTAATTAATTTTTTAGGCACTTTTTAAAGTTAATAATAAGATTATTATTTTGTAGCGAACGTTTGCCGGTAGGTTTACTAATAAGGCCGGCCGAAAGCGAAATAATAATTAGGACGAATTTTTATATTTTATACGTAAGGAATATATTACGTCCGAATTCTACAAATTAGAGATTAGGGAGAATATTTTCTAAATATATTAATAAAACGATAAAGATCTATAGATTTTATAAGAATAGTATTATATTAATTATTAGCATTTAAATTAAATAGTTATTAATAATATAGATTAGGCTTATAATTTCTTCTTCTAATTAAAGAAGGAAGTATACTAATATTTCTAAAATATAGATATTCTTATTTAAAACGCCTAAAACGTAGTTTAAAAAGTATTAAATTAATAATTAAAGGATTATAAAAAAAATTTACGTAGAAGAGATTTGCGAAGAGATTCGTTTAAATAAAAGGAGTTTTAATAATTTTAGAAGCTATAGGGTAATTTTAATAACGAATAGTCGGAAAGTTTTAAAGATTGTTCGAGTAAATTTTATAATAATTTCTATAATAATTAAAAGCGCGACCGGTCTACCGACTAAACAGAGGCAAATTTTAAAAAGATAAATCTAGAATACTATATTTATAGGGAAAGGGGATATATATTTAAGAATTACTTTAAAAAGGCTTAAATAGAAGGATATTAAAAATTAAATAATAGATCCCGCGATAGAGTTTATATTTAAAATATTATTAGCGGCGCCAACGCTGAAAAATTTAAGGATAATAATTATATTTTAGAATATATTTCTAATTCTGAAATTTCGCTAAAAGATTAAACCTTATAAATAAACCGTTATTTATAATAATTGAAGGATTTAGGACGGTTAGAAGAAATAGCCCGGCTAGGATAATAGTAATAGTAATTTTGCTGAAGGGTTATTAATTAAATATTGAAATAGACCTAAATATAAGGGCTAAAATTAATATAGTTTATAAGAATTTTATTAAAAAGTATAAATTGAAATAGGTAATAACGATAATTATATTTATATTAATGAATACGAACGGTATAGAAATAAAATACTATAGAGCGTTCGAAATTATTTTCTAAATAAAGGATAGAAAAGGTTAAGAGCGAGAGACGATTTAATTCTTCTATATAATTTATAGAGATATTAGAATATTATTACTATTATTATTAATATTAGGTATAAATTCGGAAAGTATTATTATATATATATATACTAATAAATTTGAATTTAATAGACCTTATATTATAAATTTAGAGACTTTTGTACGTAAATTGATATATAGTGATTAAACTTTTATTATAAATATTATATTTATATATAATTTGATAGGGCTTACTATTAAAAATATAAATAATAAAGAAAATAACGCCGACGGGACGGCGATTATTCTACCTACTTTAGAAGGGTTCGAATCTTATTTTTCCGAAGAGGGTATTAAATCGTTATTAATACTCTTTAATACTAAATATGAAATTAGGATTAAAGAAGGCGAGGAGGTGCCGTTAAGGGCGATATACCCGTTTTTTAAAATATAATTAGATATTTTATAAAATTATTTAAAAGAAAATTTACGTATAGGAAGAATTAAATATTTTAAAAGTCTAGTAGGGTTATTAATTCTATTTATATTAAAGAAGGATAATTCTTTACGTTTGTATATAAATTATTATAATTTAAATAAGATAACGATTAAGAATTAGTACCCTTTATTTTTAATTAGGGAATTAATAAATCGACTATCGGGTACTAAAGTCTTTTCTAAAGTAAATTTCCGGGAGGTATATTATTATATTCGAATTAAGGAGGGAAATTAATAGAAGATTGTATTTAAAATTAGATATAGCTATTTCGAATATATAGTAATACTATTTAAATTAATTAATATTCTTACTACGTTTTAGGCGTATATATATAAAGCCTTAGTAGGATTGGTAAATTATATTTATATTATATACTTCAATAATATTTTAATTTATTTTTAAATTAGAGAGGAATATAATGGATATTTGAAGTTTATTTTTAAACGGTTAAAGGACGCCGAACTATATATTAAGTTTTCGAAATATAAATTCTATAAGGAATACGTCGATTTCTTCGGCTATTGAGTAACGATAGAAGGAATTATAATAGATTTAACCCGAATTATTATAATTAAAGAATAGTTAGTACTAGAATTATATTATAATATTTAAATATTTTTTAGGTTCGTTAATTTTTACTAACGTTTTATTTATAAATTTTCGAAGTTAGTAGCCCCCTTTATAGATTTATTAAAGGGGAGTAAGAATAGGAAAAAGATTAGATTATTCGAATAGTTAGAGGAGGCGGATAAAATATTTTAAATATTAAAGGATACGTTCGTATCGGTACTTATTCTCTACTATTAGGACTATTTTTGGGAGACGAAGGTAAAGACGGACGTTTTAATTAAAGTTATTTCTAGCATTTTATTTTAAAAGATCGGTGATTAATAGTATTTAATAGTATTTTTTTTAAGGAAGTTAATAGATACCGAGCGGTATTAGTATATAGGATAATAAGAATTCTTTATTATTATAATTAGTTTAGAGTATTAGAATTAGTATTTAGAGGGTTTTTTTAAGAAGTTTTTAGTCTTTATAAATTATTAAGTTTTAATAGGAATTGTAGAATCCTTAGCGAAGGATTTTTGAGGAAGATTAGCGTAATAAGTATATTACTAATTTGGGGAATTTTTTCCTATTTTTCCTTGGTACTTCATTTTGAGAGTTATCACAAGAAGGGAGGTTTAGATAGTAGGAGGAGATTAGCTCCTAGTTATAATAGGTCGAAGGATATTATTAATCTAGAAATAAAAGGGTAGAGACTCCTTCTTCGTTTAGAGGAGGGGGATAGATAGCTTAGATTAGATATTATTTACTATAAATATATTTGAATTTATACTCTCTAAATCTACTCCTTACTAAGTCCGCTTTTACTTTGTAAATCCCCTCCCCTAATTTAAGAATTCTAACTTCTAAATCTACTCCTCTATTTTCCTTTTAAAGTCTTTGGAATTTAAAGGTTAGAAGTAATACTTCGGTATTACTTTTAATCTACTCCCTAAGTATTTATAATAATTATTTAGGCTTTCAAATTTAATCTTACTATAAATATTACAGCCCTCTATAAACGATTTAATTTATTCTTTTAAATTTTAAAGTTCTTCCTTCAAATTTTGTAGGGTTATTATCTTTTCTTCGTAATATAGTTTTTGCTCCAAATTAAATAGTAATAAGGACGAAATAAATTTTAAATTCCTAATTAAATTAGTTAATACGAATTCGAAGAATCTCCGGCCGGGATTCTTCGTAAATATAGAGGTTAGCCCCCCTTTCCTCGGAATATTAATTTAATAATCGATCGAATAGTGAATAATTAATCGCCCCCTATAATAATAGAGTTATTTAATCGACTCTTCGGAAATATTAATATTGGATATATATAATTTTTCGCCTCCTCGTCCAATTTATAATTTACTAATATCTTTCAATAAGTATTTTAACCCCTTTCCCCTTTTTTATTAAATTATAATCGACGTAGATTATGAAGAAGAATTGTACTGAGAGATTAAATTAATAAGAAGATAGATTAGAAATAATAGAATTAATAATTTAGATTATATAAGAATTTAAGAAAATCGAATTAGAAATAGAGAATTAATTTATCCCCTACCCCCTTTATTTACTTTCGTTATAAATATTCGAAAATTATACGCCGAACTTTTCCTTCGATTAATTATAACCTTACTCGGCTATATTATATTAATTTTTCGAACTTTATTAATTATTTTTTTATTTGTATTAAGCTTCCTTTTAAAAGCGAATACTATTAGTAGGGTAATTATTAGCAGCGATTAGTACAACTAAAAACGCTACTAAATAAGCGAACTACTTTTAAATACCCTGATTCCCGGCTATATTAAACCGCCCAATCTAAATTCTAATATCTAAAGTCCAGTGGTATAAAGGTATTTATACGATACTAATCCTTTAAATAAAGAACGTTAAATCTATTTATCTTTAAATAATTATACCGACCCTTATAATTATTACTTTATATACCTACTAATAGACTTGCCTATTTACTATTCTCTATTTAATTAAAGACCTTTATTCTTTATTAAGTCCTTATTTAATAATATATCCGATTCCTCTTCTAAATACGATAACCCCTCTACTTTTAAGGTTAATACTCCTGAAGTTCCGGTTAAAGGAGTAGATCCTCCTATAGTAGTCGTACCCCTTAATTCTATCTTTAACCGGTCTAGTATTTAATAGAGTTATAATATTAAACTTAAGAAGAAATTTAATAGTAAAAGAATTACCGAATATTTCGAACTTTTCGAAAAAGAAGTTAATTATATTAATTTCGGCGATAATAAGTTTAAAATTAGCGCTTAAATTACTTAATATAAGAAGTAGTTTAAAGACGTTATTAAAAGTATCCTCCGCCAATTTAAGTAAAATAATAATATCTCTTAGGAGAGTTTTACTAAAGCCTTTAAAATAATTTATAAGGCTAAAGACTTTAAATAGACGGATAGTATATTTATTACTCTTAAGAAGTTTTATACTAAGCGAATCCCTTATAAGAAAAATAAAATCGATAAAACTATTCTTAATTATACCGCCCTCTTCGCTCGCTAGAACGATATAAATAAGGAAGCTACTAAGGATTTGGCTATTAAGAACTTTTATAAGAAGTTAAATATTAAAATTAGGTAGATAATTACTAGCGTTATATCCGTTAAAAATAAGGAAATAATTTTTAAAATAAATTGGACTACCTTCTATACAGACTTTTAGGAAATTATTATTTAATAATTTAAAATACTATTTTCTAACGACTCTTTAAACTCTTCCGACTTTAGCGAGGAGGAAATTACTACCAAAAAGTATAAAACTAAAAAAAAGGTTATCGATATAAACAATTCTTCCTCGTCTAACGAAGGTAGTACGGCTATTATTAAGAAAATTACCTCTATTAAAAAGGTTAAAAAGTAATCGGCTAAAGTAATTAATCCGGTCCTACCTATTAAAACTAACGAAATTATTAAGCGTATCGATAATTTAGTAAATAAATTCGCCAATTAATTCGAAAAATTAATAATCTACTACTTTAAAATAGAAAATATATAATACTTCGTTTAATACCTTCCTCCCGCCCTTTAATAGCCCGTATACCTTATTTAAATCCTTTATCCTCTTATATAAATTAATACTATATTAATTTCCGGCTTCGGCCGAAGTAGAGGTTAATACCCTTTATTTCGCGGCGGATATACTCCCCGCAACTATACTTCTCGCAATAACCGGGCTCCTACTATATACTATTAATATAGAAATAACCATTTTATATATAAATATAATTAGAAATAGTACAATCTCCTATATAAATACTATTTATTCTCCGTAATTTAACCTTTTAAAGGATTAAATATTTAAATCTTCCTTAAATTTGGTTAGGACCTTAGTTAGAGAATAAATTACTAATTATACATTAATACTTAGCGTTAGGGTAAAATTAGAAAATTATTCCGGTCTTTAATAATTATAGAAATTAATTACCCGGAATACCCTAAATTTAAAAAATAGGAGTTAGAATAATTTAAAGGAGGAGATCTTAAAAAACTTAATTACATTCCTAATTTTAATTTACTTCCTTTAGGTAATAAAGAAATATAAAAGGAGATTTAGGCCGTTAATATTAAAAGGAAGAAGGTTAGGACTAATATTATTTAGATTAGTAAATATAATTACTTCTATAAAACGATATAAATTATCCGAAAGAAGGCGGTAACTATTTATATAATTGTAGTTAGTTTTAAGGAAAAATTCCCCGATAAGTCCTTAAAGGTTACTAAATTAATAAATTCGGGCGATAAAGTAGAAATTAATACCCCTAAGTTTTCTTCCGCTATAATTACTACCGTAGGAGAAATTAAGAAACTTAAGATCTTTAATAAAAATTTCCTCCCTTCTATTAATACCCCTATATTTGCGGCGGCCCCTCCTCTTAAGGAAGTTAATTTGGATAAGTAAACCCTTAAGCGCAATATTGCAATTATAGAGGAAAAATAACTTACCTTTAAATCTATTACCAAGAAAATTAAAAAGGTTTATTTCTTTAAAGAATTTAAAGACCCTAAAACTTATAATAATATAATTAAATTAAAAGATCTCTACCTTATAATAATAAAATTTATAATTACTAAAGTAAATATTATTATTAAAGATATTATTAAGAATAATCCTACTAATATTATAATTATTTACCGATAGGTTAATTTATTTAGTAATATTAATTATAATAATAATAACGGTATACCTAAACTTAAATTTGAGTATAACGGGAACGCTACTTATAATAATACCCCCGAGGCTAATAAATTTATCCTTATTATACCTAAAGCTAATATTCAAATATTAACTTTATCCCTTAGCAACGGATCTACTCTTTCTAAAATAGCGACTAACCTTATAGAAATAATAAGAAGTACTAATATATTTTCTCTTTATAACCAAATTAATTCGATAGGGGTATATAACCTTTTAATATTAAAATAGCGAGCCTTTAAATAATTCTAGTATAAGCTTATATAAAGAATATTAATTTATAAAGCCTTTATTAACGTTATAAAATATATAGAAATATCTACCCTAACTATAAAAAAGGGAATTATTAAATTCTTACCTTTACTTACACTAATAGTCTTTATTAAAGTAAAAGGAGGGTAGAAGATTGCCGCCTTATTCGATACTAATATAAAATATAATACTATTTATAAGGGATTTATAGATTAGTTCGGTTTAAATATTATTAATATAATAATTAAGAATATTAATAGTAATAGAGGTAAAAAGAACTTCCTTAAGGAGATTTATAAGAAGATTTATTTATTTAATAAGGGTAGAGAAGTTTATTTCTTCGTTATTAAGAACCGCTTACCTAATTATAAGATTATATTGGGTCTACCCTTCTTTTAAAACGCTAATATTTATATAAAATATAAGAATAATAGTAAAAATTATATATCGATTATAATTAGCGGGATAGTAATTTACGCTATTTTAGTTACTAATTTAGAGGAATTAATAAGTATTAATTAGCGGGTTTAAATCCCGAATAATATTTACAACCCTTATAATATTTAGTAAGGAAAATACTATAAATACTAATTCTTCGGTAAAGATAAAACTATTAAATTAAATAGAGTTTGAAGAAAATAATAAAGGGATCGCCGCCTTTATTAACGAAGTAATAAAGGAAATTATTTTAATATTATACGAAGAAAGGGAAAAGTATTAAGCGTTGCGGAAAGTATAGGAAATTATTAGAAGAGAGGATATAAACTCTAAGGTTAATTCGAATCCAGAGAATATTATTCGGCTACGTTTAGTATAAAGTAAAGGAATAGATTTTAGGGCTAGCGAAGAAGAGGATTAGGAAGAATTAGAAATAATTATTATTTCAAAGAAGGCGAAGAAGCGGATTAAGAAAGTTTTAATAAGAGAATTTAAGAGGGTTATAAGGAGATTTATAAATAAAGTAAAAAAATAAAAGTTAAAGACTCTTTTCATATATATTAATACTATATATAAGAAGGTTAAATAGAAGGTTAACCCCGTTAATAATATAGTTTCGGATAAATTAAAGCCTAGAGGGAACCTTAATTAGAAAGTAAATAAAATAGTAAAGGTTTAGGAGCAGATTAGTAACGCTTTAGAGAATTTTAGTATAGAATAGGATTTTTACGTCGTTCCCCGATTTATAGAGTTAATTAGAGGGTTAAAATTAATAGAAGAGTATTTTCAAATTATTATTTAGACGGTTTAGAATATTCTAAATATTAGGGAGATTAAATTATTTATTTATATCCTTTTTAATAGGGAGAACGTTCTCGCTTAGGACTTTATAGAGTATAGAAAATTTAATACTAAAGTAATCCCTCCTTAAGAGATCCGTACTATCTTATATATTACTTAGTAAATTAAGGCTATTCTAATCCTTAAGGCTCTTTATAATAAGGTCTATAATTTATTTAAAGATAAGGTTAAGAAAGGAATCTTTAAGGAAAGTTACACTACGTATAGGAATAATTAATTCTTTATTACTAAGAAGGATAGAGGTTTGCGCCTAATTAATAATATTTAGTAAATTAATAAAGTAATTCTACGAAATATAAATCCGCCCCTAAATTATAAAGAGTTTAATAAAAGTTTTGGAGGTTGTAAGATAATTTTATTACTAGATCTATTCTCCGGCTACGATTAGATCCCCTTCGATAAAGCTAATAGAGATTTTACAACCTTTTTAATACCGTTAGGGTATTTCTAGATAATTACCCTACTTTAAGGAAGTATTAACTCTATTACCTAATTTATAAGAGTAATAATTCGTATATTCTATAATTTAATCCCTAACGTTTACTAGTTATACTTTAATAATATTTATATTAAGGGCCCTAAAACCGATTACAATAGGGAGGTAATTAGTACTAAAGGTATTAAGAAATACGTTTTAAAATATTTTATAAATATCGATAAGGTCCTTTTTAATATAGAATTAGTAGGAGGGATAATCGCCGCTATTAAATCTTAGTAGTATTAAAACTAAATTATCCTTATTAATTACTTTTATTTTCCCGACGGTAGATTATTAATTGCCGAAAAAGTCGTTAAAATTAATAAGTAAATTTACTATAAAAGGTAGTTTAAAAAAAAGGGTAAAGAATTAGAGTAGGTTAAAACCTTCCTTAGTATTATAGGTTACTACCGGATTTAGATTAAGAATTTTAGTATTATTATAATCCCCTTCTATGCTTTAATAAGGAAAGGAGTAGAATAGAATTGGGGGGAAAATGAGCAGTTCGTTATAGAATACCTTTAATATTTAATAATTATAACCTTAATCTTCGTTACGCTAGTATATAATAATAACCGATATAGGATAATCTACTTAATAATTAATATATTATTTGAAGGTTAGGGTATAATATTAGAATAAATTAGCCTTAATAAGAAAAGATACTTATATTACTTCGAGAGTAGGATTTAGTCCGACGCCGAGAAGCGTTATAATATTATTAAGAGAGAGTTTCGAGGCCTCTTTTATACGTTAAAGTAGTTGAAGCGATATTTATTCGGCGTTTATTTTATTATTAAGATAGATATAATAGTCCTTATATATTAATTTAACAGTATTGTAAATAATATTTTTAAAACTCTTTTAATAAGGTGGATTATTTAGATTAAAGTTTTTAATTTTAAAATTAAATATATTTTAGGAAGTAAGAACGCTATTATTAATAGCCTATCTTATAAACCCTTAGGACCTTTTAATTTCTACGAGAAGGAGTATAAGGAGGATATTAACGATTTTATTAATGCGTAAATCTATACCGTCTTTATTATTTAAATAAATATTTTAGAAGTAATTTTTAAAGGAGATTAGTTTTAATAATCCTAAGAAATCGCCTCCTACTTAATAATTTATAAAGTCCCTAGGTATTTAAAAGGATTTACTATTCGCCGCCAATTCCGTAATAATGTTTCGAAGTATTTCGTTTTTAAAGGAGCCTTCTAATTACTACCTACCAACCCTTCGTAGGTTCTACGAAGGCTTATTAATAGCCCTAAAAACCGTAAGCTAATTTTAATATACTACTACGATAAAGTAGGGTACTGCGGAAGGGAAGGGACTTATTAGCGGATTATTAAATATTATTATTAGAAGGGTATATATACCTAAATCGAAGAAATAATCTGCTCCTACCTATAATATTAGAGGTTTAACTTAAAGCGGTTTAAAGATAACTATAAGTAGACCTACTTAAATATTTAACCTATAGGGAGGTAGATACTTAATATCTAATTTATATTAGGTATTACTAGAAAAAGGATATTATTAGTAGAAGTTAGAAATAATTTTACTGGGTACGTTGAAGCGGCTATCCTACTTAATATTAAAGTAGAATTAGTAATTAATTTTTTGAGGTCTATTTTCCTTCGATAGGGATATTTGTTCGCCGTCTTAATTAATAGTAGTTTAGAATTTAAAAGAGAATTTAAGGACGTACTTAAATAGTTAGAGATCCCTAAGTATATTATTGCTCCTTATAATTCTAGGATTAATAGGGCAAATAAGTAAGGCTATATAATTATTATAATTTCTTTAATTAAAATGAATAATAGTAAGAGTACTACGTAGAAGAAACACTTACCCTTCGTCCTTTTTATAAATTAAATTATAATTAGAAGTAATTATAAATATATACCCTTCTAATTTACTTATAGTTACAACCCGGTTACTCTAATTGAATTTAATCTCCCTTCTTAAAGAGTAATAAATTAATAGAATAATAGCGAGAAGATAACGAGGGAGGAGCTAATCTTTATAGTAGTTAAAATGTATTATAATATTAAATATTATTTCGCCTAGGCAATTAAGAAAATTGTAGTAGTAAGGGAACGTATAATTAATTATAAAAATAAGTACGACCGACGAAAGATAAGGCTTTAAAATAATTAAATCGAAGTTAGAAATTTAATATTAATCTATAATAATATCCGCCGTATTAATATAAATTCGGTTAAAAAATTAAATTACCGATAGTAAAGTCCGTTCTATATCTTTCGGATATTAAAGAATATTTATTATACGGAAACCTTTAATAGAATATAGCTTCTAAAGTTAATTAATTCTTAAAGGATTAAAAAGTTTATAGTTAGGGATAGAATTATATTAATTATAAATAACCCGGACGAATTTCTATTAGAATAGATTATTTCCGAGGAAGGAGGGTATAAAGGAGATTACGAATTAACCGAAGACGGAATTATAATCGAAGAAAATTAGTAATAAAACGAACTACGAGCCTAATTTATAGTAAAATTCGAATAGGGTACTATTAGAGAATTAAAAGAAACGAGGTCTAATACCCGAAAATAGAAGATAGAAAAGAAAAGGCGTACTTCTTGCTTCGAAATCTCCCTACCGAATACTAAGTTACTAGGAATTTAGGAAGTAATAGCGGAGGATAAAGAGGAGGAATTGTAAGGTTGGGTAATTATTAATAGAATAATAATAGTAGTAGAACCGGTAGTAATTAGGTAAGCTATAGATTTAGAATATTAGCCGGGAATTGTTAATTTATATATAGGCCTCCGAACTTATAATAAAAATACTAAAACGACCTTTTAAAGCCGGCGAAAGATATATAGATTTATTACGACGACTAATAACCGCCGACCGACCGATTTCCTTTTTATCTTTTATTTTTATTAATATTTTTCGTTATATTATTTAAATTTTATATTTTTATTATTTATTTATTTTATTCTATAATTAATTAAAGGAAGTCCCTATTAGTTTTATAATATAAAAGACTTCCCGATTTGAACCGGCCCTAAATTAATTAAATCCGAAGGATTATATTCCTAGGTAAGGAGTAGATTTAGGCTATAAGATTAAGATATTAGTACCCTTTACCTTCTATTTAATAACTCTTTTTAATTTTTATTTAGGTTTTATATTTTTTTTATTTAGCGAAAGTAGTTATTAGGAATCTAATTACTTTCGAAGGGAAGATAAAATACTAAAGGATAGGTAGGAGGAGATTAGTACGAAGGGAAGAAGGGAAGATTAATTATTTATTATTATAGTATTATTTTTTTATTATTTATTTTATTTTACTAACGAAAATTTTTTATAATCTTTTCCCTCAAAGTAAAAAGTTCTAATTATTTGTATACTATTATAAAAATATTATACTTTTTAATAATTCGGAAAGAAAAGATCCATTAATACTATAAGAAGTAGATTTATTTACTTATTATAGGATAATAGATTCCCCCGATATATTACCCTTATTATTAATTTCTATACGCTTTATTACCCTTACTATTATTTATTTTACTTTTATTAAAGAATTAATTAATTATTACTTTATTTTTATTAATAACGCTCTTAGGAATAATTATTTCGCTATTATCCCCTCTATTACCTCCTTATTAATCTATAGTAAGTTATTAGAAATTGCCCTCGTTATTATAGTTCTCGGGTTATTTATTCCTATAAAAAGCGAACCCTTTACCCCTTAAATTAAATTATTAGTATTCGTATATTATATAATAAGCTTATAGTCTCTTTATAAAAAGGACGCGCTAATTAGTACGTAACTAAATACTTTAAATAATACTTTTAATAATTAGAATATTATTACTATAGCTACGGTTATTATTTAATAATACGAAGGATTTATTCGCTAACAAATTGCGAACGTTTAAAAATTGTAATTCTTTAAGGAAGGTTACCGAATAAATATATTTATTAGCCCTCTTAATATCCTAAGTATAATTATTATAAATCCCCCCCTTAATACTTCCCGGCATTAAAATATAATTAATAAAGGGGGATTAAATAAAAACTATTTCCTATTTATTAGTAGGCAGTATAAATACCGAGGTATAAGTCTTTTACGCCTTTATAAGGTAGTAAAAGTAAGGATATTTATTCTTAAGAAGAGAAAAAAAGTTAGTAAAAAAGAAATAGAAATTAATAATAAGGAGGGGTAAATCTATATAGTAATTTAAAGGCTTAGATAAATAAGTTAAGGATACGCTCCTTCTTAGTATATATATAGGCGTTATAATACCTTTAAAGCTAGGTACCCTTTTTCTTAATAAAAATACGGCGCGGGGGTCGGGCATTAAAGTCCCGCTAATTAAAATACTTATTTAAAATAGACCGGTAAATATTCGTTAAGTGAAAATTGTTTATAAATTTAATAAAATTCTTTTTATTATTAAAGAGAATTTACTCTAAATAAAATTTATTAGCAACGATAGGTTTAGTAAGGGTGAAGATCCGTATTAAGTTAGCGAAGGATTTACTATTATTATTAAAATAAATACTTTAAAAAATATTACGAAGAGGGAGAACGTTAAAAAAATAAATATATACCTTCGATAAAATCTACTACTTGCCGTCGGTACGCTTATTAATATAAAGGGGATTATTATTTATTTTTAAAGGATAAGTAGGAATTGGACTTACGATAGGTAAAATTAATTAGTATTTCTTCGTAAAAGCTATTAATTCTATTATATTAATAGTAAGTTAAATATTAGTACTTTATTCGTTTATAGACAAATTACTACGTTAAATAACCTCCTAGATAAAATTAGTAGGAGTTAAATTATTAGATATAATAGGTATAGATTTATATTTCGTTAAAAGAAAAGATTAAAGTTGTTAGGAGGAGAAAATTAAGGGTTAAGATATATAATAAGGAAAGATAATAAGGGGTAGACCTATTATAATAAGAAAAAGCTAATACTTATAATTACCGACGGCGGTAAAGGTAATAAATACGTATTATTTAAATAATAAGGACGGGAAGGTTTTAAATAGAATTACGGAGTAAAAAGGTATTATTAAAAGAAAAATAAATAGACTTTAAAGTACTAATTAAACGGATTAGTACTTAAATAGTATTTAGAATTCTAATAACGACTATAAAATAGTACCGAGACGGTTTTTCTTTTCAAATTTACAGCACAATACGTTCGCAAACTTTAATACCCTATATAAAAACTTTTCTAAAAATTTAAGTAATAAATATTAATAATTATTATTACTTTATATAAACCTCCGTTTTCCCTAGCAATTAATAGATTTATACCTATCCTAACCACTTCCTTATTACGTAAGCAAATCTTTTCCTCTTTCTTGTATAAAATATTGTAGCTAAAAATAAACTTCGCTAGCCCTTTAAATAAAAAAACTATTATAAGACAATTACTACGTTTATAATAAATTAGTACTATAGCTTTAAATATTTGGCTAAAGAAGTTTGGGTTTAAAAAGCCCTTTAATAAGAAGATCGAATAAAAATTAAATCTGTATAATATTATTTATTACCCAATTATATTTAAAATTAAAATAAAATACCGCTTTTAATACAAAATTAAGCCTAAGAAGGGGGTAATTTTACCTAGACTATATTATTTCATCGATATTACTTAGCGTCCTATAGAAGAAGAACCTACCGAAAATATTATTATTAATTAGAAAGTATTAATATATTATTAGAAGTATAATAATACGGAAAAAGAGATAGAAACACCAAATCTATTATAATAAAAAGATTTTATAATATTTACTAATAAGAAGAAGATCCCGGTAAAATAATTACTATCCCTAATTATAAGAGATCAATTCCTAGTAATACCGGCTTTAAGTCCTACTATTAATTTGCCCCCCGCTATTAGTAAACTTAAAATTAAAGAGAAATTTTAGGCCGAGGAAGAGATCCCTATTGTTAAAAGTATTATATAAAAGGACCTAATAATTTTGGAGCAATTATCTCTATTACTAAATTTAAGACAATTCCCTATTTAGAACTAAATATATAGTAAGCTTAAAGAATATACCGAAAATATTAATAATTTCCTAACTAATTGGATATTAGAAGTAGAGGATTAGAAAAATATTAATATTAGTAAAAGAGAAATCTACCCGCTTCGATAGGAAGCGCCTCGAAATCTACTCCCCGAAGAGGATTAGCGGTTCCTAAAATATTATAATAACGGAGGTATAAATAGAAGTAATATAACGCCGTACACGGTTATTTATTAATTAGAAATAGACGTTATTATTTATAATATTATACTACAGGTAGATTTACTCCCACCTTCGGACTAGCTTATAATAAATTAACCGGATAGGATAAATTAATTTATTTATACGCTAGGTATAACTAATATTTAATATACTACTAATACTAAATCCTAATTAAATTATTTCGAAGTCTATACCGGTTTAATTTAAATATTATAAAAATTTAAAAATAGGGTCTATATCCCTTCTTTAATTTTTATAATCTAGGAGGGAGATTAGGACTTTATAGCGGTAGGGCCTACTATTAATATATTTCTTTACGTTATTAAATAGTAGTGCCTATTTATTTACTTCGAAGACTATTTTTCGCTAGCTATTTTCGATTAGCTTAAATATATATAGTATTATTACAACTTTTACTATAAAGAGCCTAAAGTAGAGCGGATCTATACTATATATTAGATTTTTACCGAATAATATTCCGGATACTTTAATATTAATATAATAAAAATAAAAGTCGAAACTATATAATTAGAAATAGAGTTTATTAAATAATATATAGGTTAGATTTATAATCTTTAAGTATTAGAGGCCGCGCAGTATTTCTTTATCGAAATTAAACGGGTAAATTTATTCCCTACTAGAGGAGAACCTCTTTACTTATAGCCGGTCTATTAGGAGGAGGGTAAATATTAGTCGCTATAAATATAATTCAACAATTTCGAATAATTAGAATTAGTAATAATCTAATAATAAATACGTATAGCCTACGACTATATTAGGATAGTATAAATTAATTCTACCGAAGAGTTAATAACGGAGAAGTAACGAATAAATTTATTCTAAGCTATAAAATAGGAAGAGAAAACTACGCGCTAGGTTAAATTTAACGCTGAATTAAAGGGACTAATATATAACGGCCTTAAATTTAGGGATGGAAAGGGCGTTATAACCTTATATTTAGACCCAACTACCTTTTACGACCTCTCCGATTGGGGATCCGGACCTCTTATCTATATATTCTTTTCCCCCTTCAAATATATATAGGGTAAAATTACGAACGAGACTAATAACGAAAATAAAAGAATATTCGAAGATTATAATTACGTTCCCGACTCTTCTCTATTACTATTATATACCCCCGAAGCGTAAATTAGCCCCGAACCCGTATTAGTAATCTAATTAAAGCCACTAAAGAAGCTTAAAACTAAAAAAAAGACGAAGAAGTAGAGGAACGCCAAATATATTATAAATTTAATAGATTAGGAACGTTTTCTAATTAACTATTTTATTTTACTAAAACGCTATAAAGTAGATTTATTCCTTAGTATTTATAATCTAATTAGAAATTAGAAAGTAATAATTATTAATTACCGATATACGCCAATTTTGGGGCCGCTAATTTAGTAGCTAGTCCTTTTACCGTTAAAAGTCAATATAGTACAGATCTAAGTAACGCTCGACGAGGAGCGACCTCTAATTTATTCTATCTTTAAAAACGAAGCTAACGAGCGCAAGGCTAAAGAAAAGGAGGCGAGAGATACGGCGTATTTTACGAAGGAAGTGGCCAAGAGGGCTAATACCGTTAGGAGGAGATAGAAGTAGAGGGTATAGATCTCTACCCCTCTATTAATCGCTTAATTATTTATTTAGGAATTATTACTATTCTTTTTCTTTTTTTCTTATATTAATACAAATCTTAATATTAAAAGTAGTAATTTCGTTTTATTTATTTAATAAATCTATTAGGAGGACCTATAATAGATTTAAAGGGAAGTTTAATTTAGGGAATTTTTTCCTATTTTTCCTTAGTACTTCATTTTGAAAATTATTATAAGAAGGGAGGTTTAAACAATAGGAGGAGATCAACTCCTAACTATAATAGGTCGAAGGATATTACTAATTTAGAAATAAAAGGGTAGAAACTCTTTCTTCGTTCAAAGGAGGGGGATAGATAATTTAGACCAAATATCACTCACTACAAATATATTTGAACTTATACTCTCCAAATCTACTCCTCGCTAAGTCCGCTTTTACTTTATAAATCCCCTCCCCTAATTTGAAAACTCTAACCTCTAAATTTACTCCTCCATTCTCTTTCTAAAGTCTTTAGAGTTTAAAGGTTAGAGGTAATACCTCGGCATTACTTTTAATTTACTCCCTAGGTATTTATAGCAATTGTTTGGGCTTTCAAATTTAGTCTTGCTATAAATATTACGGCCCTCTACAAACGATTTGACTTACTCCTTCAAACTCTAAGGTTCTTCCTTCAAGTCTTGTGGGGTTATTGTCTTTTTTTCGTGGTGTGGTTTTTGCTCCAAATTATTACTTATTATAATTTGACTTCGATATAGAATATTAATTAAGCGCTACGAACTTTATAGACGGTTTATTTAGGAGGTTAGATTATATAAAGGGGGAGATAAAATACGGCGATATTCTATTAATTTTCTAGAAGAAGTTCGGTTTAGTTTAATAATTATTAATATTTTATAGAGATTAGTTTAATTCTAAAATGAGGTACTAATATAGCGAGAAGTTGGTAATATATATATTTATTAAATAAATTAAGAGAATTATTAAATTGGCGACGGGTTGGGGATTAAAAATATTTATATTTAATTTTAAGGATGACTTTTTTCCTTAAATTATTTTAAAAAAGATTGTTCGTAAACTAATATATAGAGAATTACCCCTTACGTTATAAGTAAATTAAGAATTTTATATAGTAGTAAAGGAGTTCTAGTTTAAGGATTTTAATATTATTAATTTAGCGGCGATTATATAAATTAAAGGTTTTATAATTAGGGGATATAAATTAAACGATTAAAGGGTTTTTTACTTTAAAGAATAGTTAGTAATCCTTAATAAGGGATTACTATGTAAGGAGATTTTATATATTTATTACAATAATTTAAGGGCCGGTTATATAAGTATTTTAAAAACTTTAAAACTAATTAAGAGAAAGTTTTATTAGGAGAATTTTATAATAAATATAAGGGAGTACGTTATTCGATATGAGTTGTACTAAAGTATTTAATATTTTAAGTATAAACCCTATAGAGACTTCTAATCTTTATTTTTATTAGAACAATCCTTTTAGGAAATTAGTATTAATTTTATTACCGGCTTGCCGCCGAATTAGGGATTTAACGATAAGATATACGATATTATCCTTATTATTATTAATTGGTTTACGAAGATAGGATTTTTTATTCCGATAATTAAGACCCTAAATATAGCGACGATAGTTAGCCTCTTCTATAAGTATATCGAATATTGTTTCGGTTCCCTTTTAGGGATTATTAGCGATTAAAATAAATTATTTACGAGCGAATTCTAGAAGGAATTTATTAAGATTCGAAATATTCTACGTCGGTTATTTACCGCTTTTTATTTATAAATAGATAGTTAAATTAAATATTTCTATTAAATTTTAGAAAAGTTTCTTTATATTAATACTTTAGAAGGAGATCTATTATTATAGTACTATAAATTATAAGAGGTAGAATTTGTTTATAATAATTCGGTATATTTTATTATTGGAATCTTGCTATTCGAAGCCTTATTTAGATATTACTTTTATATAGTCGAATATATAGAAGGTTATAATGAGTTATAGGTTTAGGGAGTAAAGGATAGGCTTTAAAAGATGGAATAAGTGTATAAATTTATAAGGCGCTATTGGGAATAAGTTATTTAAATTTAATAGAAGGGATATAATAAACGGTATATACCGATAGAATTCCGATTTAGAGATTTAGTAGGATTGTCTACGAAGAATTTTCATTTTAAAAATTATAAATTAGCCTTTACATTTATTAAAATAAAAGTTATTAAAAGGATTGGTTTTTAAATATATTAAGTTATTTTATTTATATAATATAGCCGGTTATATAATATTTTCTTTATAAATTTATTCGAATTTTAGAAGATAGGGAGTAAAGTTATTAAAAATATACTATTATTAGAATTAGTAGATAAATAAGAAGAATAGGAAGTAGAAGAGGTAGTAGAATATAAAGGAGAAGGGATAGAATAGAAATTTTTAATTAAGTAGGTAAATTAGCCCGTCGAATATAATATTTAAGAATTGGAAGAGTATTTTTATAGCGTATAGAAAGCGTCCTCTAAGTATTAGAAGGTTAAATAGAGATATTATAAGAAATAGGACAATTAGATTAGTAGTATAAATAAATTGATTATTTACGAAGAAGATTACTTTTTAATAATATTGAATTCTATAATTAGTAGTAGTTATATATTAATAAAGAAATATAATTAAAGGAACGCCGAATAAGCAATTAAGGGTTTAAGACCTAATATTAGTAAGAATGTATTAAGGTATAAGTATTTACTTTATTTATATTGTTTAAATAGGTTAAAGGAGGTTATAATAGAATTAGAAATATTATATTTATATAGTAAATAATAAGTAATTAAAGGAATAGTAGGTGAACGCCCGCCGATAATCGAATCCGAGAAGGGCTTTAGGCGTACGTTAATATAAAGGATAAATTTAATTATTTTACTCTTCCTTTTTTCGGTAATTATTAAACGTCGATTAGTTTTAGAAGGTTTGATTATTAGAGCCGAAGCCTCCGAAACCTATTTACGAACCTACGAAGAGCCGATTTAAGGATGCTTTAGAATATTAAGGGTTAGTATTAGAATAATACTCTTTTTAAAAGGAAGGGAAAAAACGTTAATAGAAGTATTATAGGCGAGGGTAGTAACGTTTATAACGTATTAAAAAATAGAGTAAATAGGTTTATTAATACTTATTTTAATTATAAGGCTATTAATAATAAATAATAGGATTACTTTACTTTTACTTTTTTCGGCGGTAGTACGACGGCGAGGAATAGAGGAAGGGCTTATAATAAAGGATATTATAAGAGCCGGAAGGGGCGAGATAATTAGGAAGGGGTCGGTAAATTTATTAATTAATTTTATAAATATTTAAATATATATAGTAATAGTATTAGGATTTTTAAATTCGATTATAGGGTTTTCCGATATAATATTAATAGAAATAATTTTAAAAATAGTAAGAATTATTAAATAAATTAATTTAAAGTTAGTATTTTTGATAAATAAGATAGGATAGTCCCGAAATAGAAGGGAATTACTACTTACGTCCGAATTAGAAATAAAGTTAGAATTAGAGAGGTTAAAGCAGATAAGGCGACGAAATATTATAATAAGTAAATTATTAATAAATTAATAAATTATTTTAATAAGAAAGATTTTATTAATAGTAGGATAGAATTTTACTATAGGATTAGTAGGAATTACGCCCGTTGAAATAGGAGGTATATTTATATACGAAGGAGCGGCGAGAGGTTTAATCCGGGGTATAGGAGATTAATTAGCCCTTATTAAGAGGTATAGAGTATTAGGATCTTTAATTAAAATTATTTTGCGTAGGCGAGTAGATAGATTAAAAATCCGCGAAGGAATATTAATAAATTTATAGGGCCTACGAAGGTTTTTTATTAGCGTACGAATAGGACTTTTAAATTCGCTTTAACCGGATAAGGGAGTTTGAAAATTTATAAACGGAAAGAGGAGACAATTTACGGGCTAATCCTTTAGAAAGTCCGGAATAAAAGGATTATATTATTAGAAGAGTAAAGAATTACTTTCTTCGGGGCTAAGGTTTTTATTAATATAATTAGAGGTAAAGGCTATTTTTTTTTTAGAAGGGAAAGGGGGCTCTAAATTAGTTAAATCCTTAATACTATTTAAATTTGCGAAAGAACCCGGATTAGGAGAGGGTTCGGACGCGAATTAATTAAATAGCGATTTGGAAATATAAAATTATTAATATAGCGGCGTAAGGGCGGTAGGAAAGTCCTAGTAATAGAAAAACCAATTATTATTAAAAGAATAATTAATAGAAGGTTAAAGAATTTTATTTAAGTAATATAAAAAAGTAGGGCCGCTATTAATATAAATTTTATTATTTTATTAGGTAGAAGGATAATTATAGTTAAGGGTTGGTATAATAATATAATTATCCGGCGGTAGGGATAAAAATCCTATAGAGGAAGAATAAGAGGATTCGGTATTAATTGCCGAATTTCTATTAAGGAATAGGCTATTAAAGTTTATATTATCTATAGGCCTATTAGAATTATTATAAGAATTTAAAGATAGGATAGAATATATTAGGATTTTAAAGAAAGGTTTAGGTTTATTACTATTAGAGAAAGGTTTAAGTTCGTTATTATTAGGGGCGGAATTAGTAATTAAATTATTGCTACTAAAGAATTTTATATATTTAAATTTAATTATACTAGCGCTATTACTACCTTTAAATTCGTTAGGGTTTAGAATATCTATTAATTTATTAGTATTAAAATTAATAATTTTAGGGGGTTCGTCGGTATCCGAAAAGAAACCTTACTCCGGAATTATAATATTATTATAAATAAATTATAAATAGTAGTAAGTAATATCGTCGTTAATATAGGGTAGGACGGGTAGGGTATATTGAAAATAATTTTCTATATAATAAATTAGAAATAAGGAAGGGTTATTAGGGCGGATAATCGGAAATTTATAATTATTATTTCCTTTATCGTTAGAAATATAATATTAGGCGTTGAATTATAATATATAATTCAATTAGTAAAATGTTACCGAACGGGCGATATAAGGGCGTATATTATATTATAAACCGGGTATTAGGGGACGGAATTCGATTTTAATATTAAAATTTAAATAAATTTAAACCCGGGTAATATTATACGCCGATAAGACGCTGTTAATTTTCTTCTAAGCTTTTACTTAGGTTTTATATTAGTAAGTAGAGAATTTATAATAATATTAATTAATAAATTAGTTGAAGGCGATACCTATGGCGAATAGGGTATTAGGGGCTTACTTAGCGATTGGAAGGTAATTAGTAGTAATAATTATTAATTCGATATATTATAAAAGATTAAAGTTAATATTTAGATTTAATTTGAAATAAATAGAATTAATAGTAGTAGCGATTACGTACTGAAGATTACGTATTTCTTCAATAATTTATTTTAAGGTAGTATCTTTACTATAAATAGCTTTATACTCTTCGAAGAATTTTAATAAGCGGTTGTACAATATTAAAATAAAGAGCTTTACCTTCGAAATATTTAGGCGGATACGTTCGTTAACGCCGATTTTAACTAATAAATTATTAACGTTAATACTTATATAGCGCTAAATATACTTTAAGATATTTAATATATAATATTAATACGTTTAGAAAAGCTTAAAGTATTTGTATAGGATTTAAATGGCGGAAATTAGTTGGAGAAATATAATAAGAGGATGGGGGATAATTTATAAGCCGGTAAATTTTCTTTTATATATAGTAGTAAATATAATTATTATTAGAATTTTTAATTTATTAGTAGTAAGGAAATAGTAGGTTTAGGTAGACGGTAATCGAATATTAATTATAGGGTATACCTTCGTTATTTTAAAAGCGAATTAGCGCCGACGTATTATAATTATATAAAGAAGAATTAATAGGAAATATTTATAGGGAATTAAATAAAGGGAAAGCCCTTTGTAATATTATAGGGGTATTGATATAATATATAATCGGTTTATATAATTAGGAAACCGGTAATTTTTAGAAAGTTTATATTAAAAAGTATTATAAGGTTGGCGTTGGGTTATTTATTTTATATAATTATAGGTTGTAAATTTATATTCGTAATAATAGTAATATAATTGTAAAAAAAAAGAGGGAACGAGAATGTTTAGCGATTATTATAGAAGAAAGAATATAAATTAAATAAATTAGGGAGAAGTAGGGCAGTAGTAAATTACCGCCGGTATTAATATAATAATAACCTTCCTAACGTAATTAATTATAGTAAGTAAACGCCTAGAGGGTTAGGTATTACTAGGGGAGGAATAATATAATATAATAAATACGTTTACGAAATAACGAATAAAGGCGAATAGTCGCCGATAAGGGATTTATTTATATTAAGTAGTAAGGAGGCTAAGTAATTTAAATTATATTTTAAAGTTAAGAAATACAATTAAATTATAAGGGATTATAATTATTAGAGGGGGGGATAATTATAAGGTTATTATACGAGAGGGCTTAAGAATTAGGCCCGAAGAGTAGAGTATTATAGTAAATAATTATAATAAATAGTAGAGCGGACGATAACGATAGAGTATATAGTTAGAGATTGGGCGCCGAGTCCCGGGCCTATTAGGGTCTATTAGGGGTTTATATAAAGGATAAAAACCTTTAGAGCTTGGCCGGACATTTCTCTACCGGCTAGGCTAAAGTCTATTTTTTGGAATAGACCTAATATTATATAT
This sequence comes from Neurospora sp. CHS-2018a, assembly GCA_009802275.1. NCBI lineage: Eukaryota > Fungi > Ascomycota > Sordariomycetes > Sordariales > Sordariaceae > Neurospora > Neurospora sp. CHS-2018a. Next base: position 42,933 of record RAKG01000102.1, on the reverse strand, counting down.
TGAATATGTTCTTACCTTATCGTGCTATGACTTTATACTAATTAGTTTTTATTAAATAATATAGTTTTTCTCCTACTCTCTTTATATATATTTTAATAAATTATAAGCCCGGCTCCTACTACGTAGTAACTTATACCGATACTATAAATTGGGCGCTACTAAATTATATTTAATTTAACGTATCGGTAAATACGTTCTTCCGTTACAAACGAACTAAAACCCAATCCTAGCCCTATATTCTAATTAGGCGGAATAAATATATTCTATCCTATCTCCTTCGTATTGTTTATTATTTAAAATAATAAAAATATTATAAAATAATTGGGAAAACGTATTAAAAAACGGGTATTTATCCCTTTATTCTACAAATTAGACCGCTAATCTCGTCCTATATTAAAAATAGAAGTAAATAACGGTTCGGAAGCGAGTAAAGGTAGTAGCTAACGTAGCTATCGATATAAATGCGACCGTCCTATCTAACCTCCAACCGCTGTACGCACTATAAAATAAGACGAATTCCTATAGCTAATTAGAATTATTAAACGCTTATTAAGAGATAGTAATTTATAGGACCTTATAAATACCGAAAGCAATAATACGTTCGAAGCTATTAAAATACCCTCCCTAATATTAAAAGATTTCGAAGTAGGAATAATTAATAAAATTAAATTATTAAATAATAGGGAGTTCTTTAAATTCGAAGTTAAATCCCTAAATACCGAAGGACACCTAAATTTATAAATATAAACGGTTTTCCTATTCTAATTTAGAATAATTTATTTCTATAATAATAACCCTGCTAACCCTATATACTAAATAATTAATAACCCTATTAATATAATTTTATATATTAGAATTAATAATAATAAAAATTATAAAAATACTATCGAAGCCCTTAATAAGTAATTTAATACCCTTAATAAATGATTAGGCGGATTTATAACCCCGGACGAATTTAATAATAATAATATAGGCGGTAATAGAATTAGAATTACAATCCTGGTAATTATATATATTATTCCGACTATTATAGGCCTAAGTATTACGTTCGATCTAATCTCTTTAATTAGTATTAATATTAATACTAGTCCGAAATTGGATAGAAAAAATAGTTATAAGGCTTAGAACCGATTTTAATCGTTTATAATCGATATTATAAGCGGTTACAATATTATAAAAACTTATCCTATTAAGGATATAATCCTTATCGACTCTTTAAAGGCCTAGAGAAATAAATAATATTATTATATTAAAATTCTCTATACGACTTTCGGTAAAATTATTAAAAGATTATTAAAAGGATAAATAATTATAATTAATTTTTTCGTTAAAATTAAAGAGGAGTATTTAAATAAAGGTATTAGCGCCCTATAGCGAATTTAATAGGAATAGGATAATATAAAATTCGTTAACTTCGACGGAATTTAAATTCTAAGCTAAAAGATCCTATCCCTATAAAAAGAATATATTACAATTAGTACGGAGTATAAATTATTTAAAAGCTAATTAATTTTGAGATTATTATAGGCGTTTAATTAAAAATAGTATAGCGTTTAGAAAATTAATTTCTAGGCTATTTATAATAAAGAACTCCCCTCCTTCTAAAATATAATCCGTTTTACTAAAGGCGAATTTATATATATTAGCGCCGAAGGTAATTATAACGTAGTAATAATATTAGCGAAAAAGAGGAGTATAATACTAATACCCTTAACTAATAATTTTCGTAATAAATTCTATACCTATTATAATAAGAAGTACTATAATAAAGAAGGTTATGAGAATTTCTACTTAGAATTAAAAAAGGAATATAATACTTACAAATAAAAGAGAAAGGATAGAAATCTATTTTCAATATTAATTCTTATAGTAATAACCTTAATCTAAATAGTTTTTATCGCAAACGTAGGGCTTATTATCCTATCCACTTCGTCCTTCCCTATCTATAATTAAATTAAAGAATATTATTTCTACTTTTAATAATATATTTTACAATAGGATAAAAAGCCTCTACTCTCTTTAAATAGTATATTTCTTTAATTCGGGCTATAGATAGTATATAACGACCGTCTAGAGTAATTTTATTACTTTTACGGTAAGTAGCGGATTTATTATTAGTATCGGCGGCGTAAAGGTTTTTATATTAGGTATTAGAGTAATTAAGAAGAAATATATTTTTAACGGTATAATTACTATAATTCGATTTAATAATATCCTTTTTACTCCTAATTTTAGTATTAACCTAATCTTTATAACTTAATTCCTTAATTGCGGTACCGATTGTGACGGCGCCGGTCCGGCCATGCCGCCATGCCCGCCATACCCCCGGGGGAGGACTAGTGCCATAAGGTACCATTAAGGTTGGAGGAACGAGTGACATAGAAGGTTCGCGCTAAGACTGGCTAAGGCGGGCTCTAAGCCTATTAAAGGTATTTACTTTTATTTATTATATAGGTGAAGGGGGATACGAGTAAAGGGATTGGCTAATAGTAACCCGTATATAGGTCCCGCTATTACTTACGTACTAGGGTATTTATTCGGGTTCGTACATATATATTTAATTCTCTTGCTTTTCTTCTCCTTACTTTAAATCTTCTATTATAAATAGTATTTTAATTTTGCCTTCGATTTATTTATTCTAGCGCCCTTATATTATTTAAAGTTAATCTAATAATACTTAGGAAGGTTAAATCTTAATAATTAGAAACCGATATAAATAATTAAACCGATTGTTGTAATTTAAGGAACCGAGACTTACGATAACTAATATTATAGTACCCCCGCGTTTAATTCGTAATAGTACTAGCGCTAGAATTAAAGGCTCTAGCGACTATAATAATAATTACTATAAAAATAACGACCGTAGCGGAGTAGACTTTTTCGGCGAGGAGGGTAACGAAAGCTCTAAACCTAAGAATAAAAGTAATTAAACCTTTGATAAAGGAGACGTTAATAGCGAGGATAATTCCGAATCGTTAAAAGAGGAGGATAAAGCTATTATTAAATTTAGTATTAAAAGGAAGAAGGCTACCTTTAAACTATAGTACGTTAACCTTATTATTAAGGAGAACGCCCGCGCCTTTATATAATTTAATAAAGAATATTTTAATAATTTCTATTTCTTCGAGGAGAAATCCTATAGTAAATTTACCCTTCTTTGTAAAAAAACCTTATTCTATCTATATAATTAATTCAAATCCCTATTTAAAGTATTAATTAATACCCTAATTAAGAGCGACGACGATAAAGAACCTAAATTATTATTTAATTTATTCGATAAGTATATTAGTAGCGAAATTAATTGTTTTAATATAGTTTTTAATTTAAAAGATTTAATTAAGGATTTTAAGGCGAAAATAAAAGAGTTCGTTAAATTCTTTATTTGTAACGTAGTACCTTATATCCCCTATTATATTCTATTACCTAATTCGGAGCTCCCTTTTAATAATTATTTAAATAAAGCTAAATTTATTAAATTATATACTATTCGCTTAATTAATATATTTTATAAATTTAAACTCTAGGTTATAATAAGTATAATTTTGAAGGAATAAGTATTGGAAATGCGCTAAATTATTTCGTTTTTAAATATTAAGTTTTATACCGTTTACGATTAGGTGCCCGCTTTAGAAGTAATATTCTCCGTTTTTAACGCTAAATCGCCCAATAATTTAATTAACCTTAAAATAGTTTAATAGTTTAAAGACCTCCTAATAGAAAAAGACGAAACTATTTAAAATTTAAAAGATATTATTACCGATTTAAATATTTTTAAAGGGATTTATAAACTTAAGGATAAAGTAATAACGATTAAAGAGACGGTCCTTCCTAATATTGAGAAGGATCCTAATATAATTCCCCTTCGTTATTCAACGACCTACTTCGTAACTACTCCCTTCGACGATAATAACGACGATAAAATATTTATTACCCCTCTTCGTTGCGCCCGTCTTTCGATTAAATAAGCCGACCCTCTTAAATTTTATAACCAAAATAAGGAAGACGATGTATTTTTCGAAGCCTAATATAATTTAATCTAAAATAAATTTGAAATTAATACAAATTACTACTTAACCGACTATAATAAGTTTCTTTATATTAAAAATCGTTTAGCCGGCTTTACTTTTAAAGATTTAATACTTTATTTTTATAAAATTTACTCCGACTAATTTATAATTTATTTTAATTTAATAATTTATTTATAGTACGAATATAGCGACCCTAATTAAAACGAAAAGGCTTTTATTAATTTTATAAAATTTAAGATGAAGGATACTAATAATTTCGATTTCTTTAAAAATAAATTCGTCTATATAGTTAGCGAGTACTAACGCCCTAAAATTGAGTAGAAGCGCGAATTATTTTAATACTTTCCTACGGAATATAAGAAGTAAATAAATATTAAATGTTACGACTTTTCTATTTCTTTCGAATTTTAATATATCGATTATTTTAATTTTAATTAAATATTTAAAACTATTACCGAAGAAGCTAAGGCCGTTTCTAATAATTTTTATAATAAAGGGAATAATAATAATAAGGGATTTAAAGGTTCCGGCTCCGGTAGCTCTAACTCCTCTATATTTAAGCCTATTAGTAGTAGCGGTAGTAATAATTGTTCTACTATAAATTATATTAAAGAAATTATTTATTTATTTAATAAAGGCTATTATTTCCTCTATAAAGAATACAGTTATATTAAGTATAATTGTCTTTAGAAGGATTAATACGATTGAGAGCGTTATAATTGCGTTGCGGCTATTATTGAGCGCTATTTAATTTACGAGAACGGTATTAGCAGTTAGCCTACAACTCCCGCCGCCCCCACTATTAGCAATATTATCTCCGTTACTAATAATTAAAGAAATTAAATACTTTAGGTAAATTAGATTCCTTCTTAGGGGAGGTATCGGTTATAGAATAAATAAAAGATAAATAAAAATAAGGAAAGGATGGATTTAATTTAATACATTACTTGGGAGGGGATTCTATATTTATTTAATATATTATAATTAATAATAAAATATCTTTATTTATATTTAACGCCCTAATTAATATAGGAGTAAACGGCTATTTATTTATTAATATAATATTTATTAACAAATTAAAAGAACGATTATTAATAGAAGTAATAAACGATTTTCTTATTCGAAGTATTTATTACAGGGCTAGCCTATAATGTGGCTGCACTGCACTGACTGCACATGTGCCATGCCAGTGCTTCGTACTATAGCTTAGAGCTATATATTCGTACTAGTCATATGCTCTAATTACGTACAGTCTTACGTGCGCGCGTACGGACTGGCATACTTATAGGCTTTCGCCTATATAGCTAATCTTCTGCGCACACTTCCTTTCCTCCCCTTCGTATAATAATATATATTTTAACCTACCCCTAATAATATTTCGCCCTATAATAATTTATTATACTTTATTATTACACTATGCGCACTCGAGGGATTTAAATATTTAAGTAATTATTGTATTGTTGTAGAACTTACGCTACGATTTCAATTTCGATTTTAGTTAATTAAATTTAAGATTTGACTTTTAATATTAAAGTCCGAACTAGGTATACAATTAAGTATTTAGCCCTATCTTCCCTTAATTCCCTCTCCTACTTATTATTAAAGCCGGAATTTTAACAAAATTACCGCCGTTACAATTAATCTAGTAATTAATATTTAACGTCCGGGTTATTATTAATAATTTTATTACAACTACTATAATTGGCTCCCTTCAAATTGCCGACCCTATAAATCAAGCGATTTACGAAAACTTTGTAAAAGTATTTATTATTTTTAATAATAACCCCTAAATTTTTGCCTCCAATTATTATATTATTAAATATACCCTTACTTTCGCTACTATCCCCGTTTTCTACGACGTAGTCCTTACTTTAAACCATTTCGTTTACGACAATATTATTAAGGCCTATATTCGCGCCCGAAGAGTAGAGGTAAATTTCGAAACTATTAAGTAAGAAATTACTAGCCTTTAATAGGAAATTAATAATTTTAAAGAATCTTTTAAAACTTTTAAGACTAATATTAACGTCGCTTTCTAATATTAATATAATAAGTATATTAAGGCTATTAACGACCTACGCGCCCGTTTTAAAACTATTAAGAAACCGATTCCTTTAATAACTTTTAATATATCGATTACGGGTACCGGTAGCGGCTATAAATCGGTATTAGTACGCTCGTATATCTTACTATTTAATAATAAGGGTAATATTCTATTAGAATACGCCGAAAAGTATTACGTTTAATATATAAAGATTAAATTATACTAGATCAATAAGCCTACTTACTTTGTATTAGAGGTTAAACGCTTCTTTTATATCGCGAAGTCCTTAGAGGGCGCCCCATTCTCTACTATCGAAGCGGATTTATTTAATATCTTTAATAACGTTACCAATAATACTATTTAAAAGTAGAAGACCGCTATTATTTTATTTAATAATATAGATATTAAATATAATAATATAAATTTTATTATTTACGCCCGTCGTAAATTAAATAAGTTTAAAATAATTAAGGATATACGTTAATAGGAATTCGAGGATTAATTTATTACGTTCGTCGATTGATATAAATTAAATAATATTATAAAGGTTTATTACTTTTATAATAAGATTATTAAGGAAGTCCGCGCTATTTTCGCGCTCCAATTCCTATAGCCTACTAATAATAATTATACAAAGTAGCTTAAAACCGCCCGTAGTCTCGCCTAGAACTTAAAAGATAATACCTATCGTAATAATTTCGCCAACCCTTACTATAAACCTAAGACTTCTAATACGTTCGAAAAGCCCGTAAGTTAGGGTAGTAATACTATAAATTTGGATGCGATATCCGCCTCTAATATTATTATATACGGTATAATTTCTTAAAATATTTTCGATTATTGTATATAGATTAGCGTTTATACCCGCTACAGTTGTAAAAGTTACTTTTCGGCCGCTTACCGCTCCTAAATTAATTTTAAGAAGGAAATTCCTACTTCTATTTATAGTTATAATTGTAGCCGTAGTAGTAGTAAAAGCGGAGGCGGAGGTAGAGGCGGCGTTACCCCTTAGTAGGGCTAGTATAATTATAATTAATAATAATACGGTTAATACCGCCCGGCTAGCTATTAAATTAATATTATAACTACTAACTCCGTTGCTCCCGGCTAGGAATACTAACCCGCCCCGGTCCCCGTCTATTAGGCCGGCTTCGTCGGTCTTATTGTAGGTAATAAAAACAGCGTTATTTACGGATAGGGAAATATGTAGCCTCCGACCTAAATTACGTTCGGAGGTACGAATTTAAAAAATAAGAAGGAGGTAGAGAGAAAGGGAATATTTCTATATAATTAAATATAATTAAGATAAATAGATTTTTAGTAGATAGCCGTTATAAATATTCTAATTTATTAAATCTCTCTATTTATTTGTTTAACGGATTGTATAAATTGTACTATTTTACTTTGGTCGATAGCGGCTATATTGCCTTCGGTTTTATTAATAGACGTTTCGTCTATTATTATAAATTTCTTTATTTCAAATTCTAAACCCCTAAAGTCTTCTATCTAGCGGATGGCGGAGTTAAAGGCTATATTATATATTTTTCGAAATTAACGATATAAGTTAGCCTTTATTATAAAGTTATCGATTTATTAATTTATAATTTAGCCGACGATAACCTAATTATCTTTAGTTACCCCTAGCTAGTTTACTACGCTTTAGGCATCTTTTAGCCTTACAACTCCTTATAATTTACCCGCGTATACGAGTAATAAGGTTATTTCCTAAAAGGTATTCCTAATTATATATACTACGCTCCCTTAATATAAAGAAGTGCCTTTACTATTTCCTAAATTAATGCGCCGGGTATTTACTCTATTCTTATTTATAAGAAGGCCTTAATCGAGGAGGTCCTAAATAAGGGCGAATTTACGTTCGACTACGCGTATAGCCTATAAACGGATATTATTATATAACAAATTTCTATTTTTACAATAATAAGGAGGGTTATCTATTAAAAATTCAATTGTTTTAAAAATTACGTAATTAACTAATTGGGTACTATTTTACTCGGTAGAACCCTTTCCGGCCCCAGCTAAATATTTATATTATTAGTCCTCCCGGCTTCTTGAACCCCCCGTATAGCCCTAGTCCCTTACTGCGTTATTAGAGGAATCTATACCTAAGTTGTAAATTACTAGACTTTAATCCGTTTTTATAACGTTCTTTATAATCCTATTAACCCTAATAATATTAAAGAACTTTTTGCAATAAGTTTTAATTAATTAGCTAAAATATATAAGTTCCGTATTATCCGTATAATTAAAATTAATATAGAAGAGGATATTAAGAAGATAATTAAGGAAGATAAAAAAGTAGAAGAAGAAGGAGGCGTCCTAAATCCTAGGAGTATAAACGATAGGTTAACGCTAGAAATAATTAAGGAGGTTTTATTAGGCAAAAGTTAAAAGTATAAAAAGTTCTTTAATAATAATTATTATTATTAAATCGATAATTTAATAGGAAGAAGAGACGAAGCTACCTTAAAGGCTGTAAAAGTAGTTAATTTAATCTATATTAATAGTTCGGACAAAGATTTTCCGCGTTGTAAGGAAGCTATAAATAAGTATTTCGCGGCCAATAGTATTAGTATTAGTAAGATTACTTCTAATAACGTTATTAAATTTTACGAAAAGGCCGATAAGTTTTTAAAGACCGATGTTTAAATTTAAATTAAGTTTCCTAAATAATATTAGTACTATATTAGCACTTTTAAATAAGAGGGTATTAAAATTCTTCCCCCTAACCGCTCTTATAATTTTAAGTTCGAATTCCGTCTAGGAACTACCCCTCTTACGTTGCAAAGCCGTCCTTTCAACCCTAATAAACTAAACGTTATTAAGAAATAAATTAATAATAATTTAGTTAAGAAGTTTATTAGGCTATTATAGTCCGAAGCTTTAGTACTAGTCTTATTCGTTAAAAAACTAGGGGGCGGAATCTATATTTACATTGATTATAGAAGTATTAATAATATAACCCTAAAGTTTTATTACCCCCTACCGCTAATTAAGGAAATTTTGGACGCGATTTACCATATTAAAATCTTTACTAAATTCGATATTATTATAGCTTTTAATAGGATCCGCATTAAATAAGGCTACGAATAGCTAACTGTTTTTATAATACGGTTTAATTTATTCGAGTCCTTGGTCGTCCCTTTCGGTTTATAAAGCGCCCCTAAGGCTTTCTAGAATTATATTAACGATATCTTCTACAATATCTTCAACGTCTATACGACCGCGTATTTTAATAATATTTTAATCTATTCGGATAACGAATAAAATTACGAACGATATATTAACAACGTCCTCGATAGATTTGTTAAAGCGGGCCTTAATATAGATATCGATAAATACGAATTCTATACAATACGTACAAAGTATTTTAACCTTATTATTACCCCGGGAGGTATCGAGATAGATCTAGAGAAAGTTAAAGTAATTATAGAATAGTAGGCCTTAGAATTTAAGAAATCCCTATAATCCTTCTTAGGTTTTATAAATTTCTACCGCTAATTTATTAAAGACTTTTCGACTATAATAACCCTACTTTACAAATTTATAAAGAAAGACGCGGTTTGGATTTAGAATAATAATTATTAAAGAGCGTTTGAATTTTTAAAGAAGGCCTTTATTGAGGGCCCCGTTCTTAAAATCTACAATTAGATTAAGAAGACCGTCGTCGAAACGGATACTTCTAATTAGGCCGCGGGTAGTACCTTCTTATAGTATAGTAACGATAGCGTTCTTTATCCTATAGCCTATTTCTTAATTAAATATACTTTATAGGAGTATAATTATAACGTTTATAATAAGGAGTTATTAATTATTATTAAAGCCTTAGAGGAATAGAGGCTGGAATTCGAAGGGGCTTAGTAGCCGTTCGATATCCTAACGGATTATAAGAATCTATAGACTTTTACGACTAATAAGTAACTTACTTAGTAATATATACGTTAATTTCAATTTTTATCCTATTTTAACTTCCTAATTAAATATACCCCTAATTCGATAAACCTTCGTTTAAATACCCTAAATTATAAACCTAACGATTACTTAGACGGCGAGGAAGACAACCGTCTAATTATTTATAAGAGGGCTTTATTAGACCCTTTATAGTTCGAAGAAGGTTGCTTCGAGTCCGAAGACCCTGCCGCAAACTTCTTACTATACTTATTAAGTTAAGAAGATTTTAATATTAAGTTTACCGACGATTTAATCCGTACGAACTACGAAACCTCTATCTTCCTATAAGAGTTAGTATTATATTTAATAAACGAATTACGGCGATAGTAGCCGTCGATTATTAGGAAGGTCTTCTATAGAGCCTTTTCGGAGTACTACATTATTAATAATATTACGAAGTAGTAGGATAGAATTATTATCGACCCTTACAATAAAGACCTCTAGTTCTAACTAATTAGTCGTTAGTATAATATTCCTAGCGTAGGCTACCCTAGCTATAACGTTATATATAAACTTTTATAGTACGATTTCTACTAGGAGGGGATATATAATAATATAAAGCTCTTCTATAAAGGTTATTTCCTATATATAAAGATTAAATCGTTGAAGCGTAGTTCTACCGGTTATTTTAAATTTGTAGCCGTCTTTCTATTTCCCTAGAAGGATATTTTTATTAATTACGTTACTCCGTTGCCGGAAAGTACCTACTTCGGCCAGACCTTTAAATACGTCGCCGTTATTATTAATTATTTTACGAAGATATATTACTATATTACAACTATAACCCTCGAAGCCGAAGAATTAGCCGACCGTTTTATTAACTATATTTACTCGATTTATAATCTATTAAATAGTATTCTATCCAATAGGGGTATTTAATTTGTATTATAATTCTAGTTTACCCTTTGTAGGAGACTATCTATTATTTGTAAATTAACCTCCGCCTTCTACCTATAGATTAATATTTAGACCGAGCGTATTAATATAGAAATAGAGTAGTATTTAAAGTTTTATATTAATTGGGTATAAACAGATTAAGTAAAGTAATTAGTATTCGCGGAGTTCGCTAATAATAATACTATTTCTTTATTAATAAGAATTTTACTATTCTTTATTAATTATAATTATTACCTTTATATAAGTACCGAACCCCGTACCCCGCTACTACTAAACTTATTATTAATTTAATTTAAAGAATACTATAAGGCTAACGAATTAGCAGATTATTTCTAGAAAATTTAGGATTTCGTAATCTAGTAATTACAGCGTATTTAGGAATAATACAAGGATAATACTAATAAGAAACGTATTAATTTATTTAAATACTATACCGGCGATATAGTCCTTTTAAATACGACTAACCTCGCTAATAGCCGCCCTTACACCAAATTCTCCCCCTACTAGGAAGGACCCTTCAAAATCGTCCGGGCCAAATTTTATATAATTTATTTCGCCCTCCCTATTAATATAAAATATTTACTAATCTTCTACATTTTTATAATATAATTATAATTAAATAAGGGATTACTGGGCTAAAATACTATAATTAATATTAAGATTAATAAAGGACGGGTAATAATTCGAACCGATAATTACAAGGAATATAAAGAATAGGCGTTCGAAAAATTTATTAACTACGCTTAAAAGGGTTTTAATTCTTACTAGAAATACTACATCAAGTAAAAAACCGGTAACTTTACTTAGGAGCCCGTTAATAATATTATTAATTATAAGTACCGCCTATAATAATTCTATAGCAAGAACCCGGATAAGCCTATCCTACTAAAGGTCTAAAGCCTCCTCTACCGACTCGCCTCCAACTCCCTAGCCGCCCTGGCGCCCTTTTTAATACCGGAGCCCCTTTAATATCGCTCCGTTCGCTTTTAACGAAAAACGGCCTCTATAATCGATATAATAAGGCCCCTCCTAAATATAGTTATAATATTTATAATAAATATAATAATTAGTAAGAATATAGAGGATAAATTATATTTAATATTTAGTAAAGTATTATAACGTTTAATAAATATATAATTAGGGAGACTACCCCTAACGTAGTTCGTAAATTACGATGGATTATAATAGGTCTATTATTATACGTATATATAGTTTTTTCAGCTCTACGAACTTCTTTTGAGGGGGGATAATATTATAGGGCTAGCCTATAATATAACTATACTACACTAACTATATATATACTATACTAATACTTCGTACTATAGCCTAGAGCTATACACTCGCACTGGTTACATGCTCCAGTCACGTGCAGTCTCACGTACGCGCGCACGGACTGGCATGCTCATAGGCTCTCGCCCATATAGCTAGTCCTCCGCGCACACTTCCTTTCCTCCCCTTCGCACAATAACGCATATTTCAACCCACCCCCAATAGTGCCTCGCCCCGTAATAGTATTAATAATTATTAAGGAAAAATTAGTTAAAGTATTAAAGAGGTTGTTAAAACCGCTTTAAGGATTTAGAACCGAATTATACCCCTTAATATTTTTATCGTCGTTAATATAAATTACGATTTTATTATCGGCCGTAAATAGTTCGATATTTATAACGCTTAAGTAGATTATAAGAATCGTTATTTTATTTTCCCCTCCGAATAGAAACCAGACCCCGAATAAATAAAGAATTTAAATTTCGAAATCCGCTTTAAAAGCTTTAACGTTATAAATTTTAAATATTAAAGAAATATAGCCTATTACAACGTATTTATAGAGCGAGAAGATAAACGACGAGCCGATAATAAAAATAATAATTGTAAAATATTTAAATTTATTAATAATTATATTATAGTACCCGAACCTATTCTAACTAAATAACCCTTTCCCAATTATTATAAAAAGGAATTAGATTAGGAAATTAAGAATTAATACGACCGAAAAGTATATTAATACTAAAAAGTTATTAAGAAACGTATATTCGAATTCTAAATAGAATTAGCGGCCCTTAAATTTAAGAAGACGGTTCTTATTACGCCCGCAGACTTTAAATATATATACAATAGAAATATTAAAGAGTTAAGCTATATTCGATTTCGGTATTTGTTCTAAAACCCGGATTCGATTTTTAAATAATTAAATCTTTTAAATAAGATAGAACGAAATTTAATTAATCTTACCTACTTTATAATATTATTTTTAAATTCCGTCCTATTTACTTTAAGAATCCGACCGACCGAACCGTTCGACGGCAAATAGGGCTCGGATAACTAAAATATATATAAATTAAAAAGAGATTCGATAAAATAATATAAGGAGTAACTAGTATAAATATACGTCTTTAATAGCGATTTATTTATATAATCCGCTACTCAAAATAATTATATAGCCTATTCGATAAATATTTTCGAAATCGACCAATTTATTTAAAAGAAATATATAATAGAAGATTCCGCGTAAAAACTATTACCCTACGACGAAAAGAAACTTCGGGAGGAAATTTTAAAAATAGTACCGGAATATTATTATAATTATATCGACGTCTTTAGTAAATTCGACTCTAATACCTTATTAGACTACCGGCCGGACGATTATAAAATCGAATTCGAAGAAGGTTACCAATTAAAGGAGTTTAGATATAACCCTCTCTATAAAATATTATTAAACGAATTAGAGGTAATAAGGAAGTATATTTTAGAAAACCTTTCTAAAGGATTTATCGAAGCGAATTCGTCCCTTTAGGCGGTACTTATCCTATTTATTAAGAAAATTAATAGAAGTCTACGATTTTATATAAATTATTAGAAGTTTAATACGATTACTAAGAAAGATCGATACTTATTACCCCTAATCGAAGAAATATTAATTAAGGTCGTTAAAGTTTAATAGTTTATTAAAATTAATATTCGATAAGCCTTCTATTATATTTATATAAGGTTAAAAGACGAAGAATTTACTATTTTCTGTATTGGTATAGGAGCTTTTAAATATAAAGTATTATTATTCGGTCTAATTAATAGTCTAACTAATTTCTAAGCCTTTATTAATTTAGTCTTAGGGCCTTACCTAAGAGATTTTTATACTATATATATTAATAATATTTTTATCTACTCTAATACTTTTAAAGAATATAAAGATTATATTTATAAAATTTTAATTAAATTAAAGGATACCGGACTATAAGTAAATTTAAAAAAGTACGAATTTTATATTATTAAAATAAAGTTCTTAGGTTTTATTATAAATTATAATAGTATTTCAATCGACTTAAAGAAGTTGGAGGTTATTAAGGAGTAGGTTATACCTTTTAATTTACGTAGAGTATAATCCTTCTTAAAGTTTTATAACTTTTATTAAAAGTTTATTAAAAACTACGGCCGAATAGTTTGCCCCTTAACTAATTTAATTAGGAAAAGCGAAACCTTTATATAAACTAATAAATATTAAACAGCGTTCGAAGGATTAAAGTAATTATTAATAAATACCCCCTTATTAAGGTACTTTAACTACAATGCCGAAATATAGGTTAAAATGGATATTAACGATAGTATCTTTACGGAAGTTCTATCTTAATACTAAGAGGATACGAAAAAATAGTACCCTATCGCCTACTTTTTAGAAATTATATAATAAATTGAATATAATTACCCGATTTATAATAAAGAGCTACTTATAGTTATTAAAATTCTCCAAATTTAATACCCTAAATTAATTAGTTTAAAATAATCGAAACCCTTTATAATTATTACCAATTATTAAGCCCTAGAATATTTCGGTACAAAACGATTACTTAATCTATAATAAATTAAATAGGCGGAATTCCTATTTTAATACTACTTCGAAATTACTTATTACCTTAGTACTAAGAATATAATTACTAATACCCTATTATAGAAGTCGGAAGATTTTAAAACCTAGAAGGAAAAGAAGGAGGCGTACTATACCCTTTAAATATTTAAATTATTAATAAACGAGAGTAATAGAATTAAAATTATTACTTTAGCCTCTATTATTATATCGAACGGTTTTTTAAAGGAATCGGTCCCAATTATAATTTTAAATATAGGAGGAGAATTATACCTTATCGAACCGGAAGGATACGAATTAATAAATACTATTATAAAAGCTAACCGGGAAGATAAATCTTTAGAAGAGTATTAAATTCGAGCCTACAATTCTAACCCTAAATTTATAATAATAGTTAACGATTTCTAAATTTATAAAGGTTACTTCGCCGTCCCTAATAAGGATAACCTATATATATATATTATCAATAAAATTTATTCAACCCTAATAATAGCGTACCCCGGTTATAATAAAATTCGAACGATTTTAAACTAATATTATTAGTAGTTAAATATAACTAGAAATATTAAACGTTTTACTAAGAATTATATAATTTATAAAGCGAATAAAGTATTTAAGGATAAAATTCCCGGTAAATTATACCTTATTCTATCGCCCACTAAAAAATAGACCTTTATTATAATCGATTATAAGAAGATACTTAAAGATAAATATAATTTTAATAATACTTTAATTATAGTAGACTATTTAATAAAATTATTATAGGTTACACCTTATATAAAAAGGTTAACCGCCTAAGACGTTACCCGAATATATTATAAAAACTTTTACTATATTTATAATATATCCGAAGAAATAATTTTAAATTACAAACTTTAATTTATATCCGTATTTACCGACGAAATATTTTAATTAATAGGGACGAAGTAGAAATTCGCTACAGTAGGATATAATTAAACGGTTAACTAAATAGAAATTATAAATATTTATTTTAATTAACAATTTTATCCTTTCATTAACTATTATTAAAATAATTAATTTAAAACTATACCCGCCCTCGACATAGTATAGAATAATTTACTTTAAGATAATATCGGCCTTTCCTTTTACAAAATTATATTCGGCTACCCGATATATATACTTTTTAATTAAAAGGCCTATATTTGCGAAGGAGAGGTTAATTCTCGAATAGAGTAATTAATTAGGGAATAAATTTAAAATTATATTTAATATATTTATAGGTACGTAGAATATATTAAAGAAATAATATTAAAAATATAAAAGGAGTAAATTTATTAAATTAATAAAAAGAGAAGGGATTCTAATTTTAATATAGGTAATAAGGTTATTATTATTAAACGCCTCTAGTCGACTACTATATAATTTAATAATTAATTCGATTTCCCTAATACCCGTAACTATTATAAAATTATTAAAAAAGTAGGATATTCTTACCGGTTAGAATTCCTAAATAATTAAAAAAGTTTAAATCTCTTCTATATTAATTATTTAAGGAAGTATAATAATAATTTATTATTAAACTAATTAATTAAATACTTTAATCCTATTACCGAAGACGACGAAAATTCCGAATAAGAGGTCGATAAAATTAATACTTTTAAAATCGTTAATAGTAAATTCTTTTATAATACGGACTAGAGAGGTTAGGATCCCAATTTAAAGTATTAGCCCGCCTTTAATTTTAAATATATTCCGAAGGCTCTTTAGGAATTTTACGAAACTAACCCGGATACCCCGGGCACGCCTAAACGGATAATATAATAATTAAATGAAAAATAGAAGGAATATAACGACAATAAACTATTAAAATTATTAAAATTATATCGATTAAAGAGGATTATATAGAAATAAATTAAAGGATTATTACATTTATTATAAAGTATTTAATAAAATTCGTAGACGAATCTTCTATATAGGGGGGGGGAATATAATAGCGCCGGTCCGGCTATACCGCTATACCTACTATACCCCCGGGGGAAAATTAGTACTATAAAGTACTATTAAAGTTAGAAGAACGAATAATATAGAAAGTTCGTACTAAAATTAGCTAAGGCGGGCTCTAAGCTTATTAAAGGTATTTACTCTTATTTATTATATAAGTGAAGGGGGATACGAGTAAAGGGATTAATTGATAGCGACCTATATATAGGTCCTATTATCGCTTATATATTAAAGTATTTATTCGGGTTCGTACATATATATTTAATTCTCTTCCTTTTCTTCTCCTTACCTTAAATCTTCTATTATAGATGGTATCTTAGCTTTGCCTTCGACTTATCCATTCTAGCGCCCTTGCACCGATATAATTTTATTTAAAAACTATTAGCGTATCGAAAAAAGTAGTATAGGTATTTAAACTACCCGTTTTAATAATTTATTCGTTTTATAAATTACCGATATTATTTAGTAAATTTTAGTTTCGTATTCGGTTAGCCTAAAGATAAGGCTCTAATATAAGCGTATAGGGTATTTAAGGGAGGAGAATTTCGTTAAAATAGAAGATATAGTCGACGGAATAAGAGATACTTAATAATACTATACGTACGAAGTATACGTTAGAGGCCGAATAAAAAAGACCCTATATTATAATAAATTCCAATAGGTTGAATATATATTAAATATAATTTATATAGATATTTGCGGGCCCTTTTATATTATAAGGTATTAAGGTAAATACTATTAGATTATATTAATCGACGGCTATAGTAAGTTTAACGGATTATTAATTATTAGAAATAAAGTAAAGGTTTAAAAGTTTATTTAGGCTTTCGTATAGAAATTAGAAGTAAAGGAACTTTAAAAGAGAAAGTATAAGATTATTTATTTGGATGGAGCCTAAGAATTTAATAATTACGAGTTTAATATATAGGTAATTAAACGAAGGATATATATTAAGCGGTTAATAACGGAGTAGTACTAATCTAACGGTATAGCGGAGGTATTAAATCTATATTTTTATAAAAAATTATTACTAATTATAATTGGAGGGAATATTCCGAAGGAGTTTTGGCTAGAGATCTTTAAAACGGTTAATTACTTTAAGAATAGAAGCCCCTATTTAGTATTCGATAAAATACTTTACGAATTAGTATTTGGATAAAGGCTAGACGTTAATAATATTAGAACTATTAATATAACCGCTTAATATTTTATTTTAGAAGTAAATAGGAAGAAGATAGACGAAAAAGTAATTAAATATATATTTATTAGTTTCGAAGGATATACGGTCTATAAACTTTTAACGTTAAATAAGTAAATAATTAAATTAAATAACGTTTATTTTGAGACTGAAACGGTATTAGTTAAACGAAGGATAAGAAACGTAATTACGTAAATAATTCCGAATCTAAATTATTGGACCGGAACCAATACTATAGAGCCGGATTAAAATAAATACGTAGGTATAAGAGGTAAATAAATAAGTTTATAAAGTAGCCGATTCCGGACCCCGGATTAGGGTAAATAATTAATTAATTAGGATAAATTAAAAGGTATTTCGGGTAAATTAAGACGTAGTCTGGGTAAATAAGGGTTTCCCGATTCGCTAGTATTAATTTTATTAATAATATAGTTTCTACCTTCTAAACGATAATATTAGAGATTTATTATTAAATAGATTATATTTATAGGGTAATAGTATACGCTAAATAATTTCTCCCTAAATATCCCGGTAGTAAATAACGAGCCTAGGCTTTAAGCCGGTATATTATTAGGTTGTAATATATTAGTACAAACATAAATAACGCTATAGATACCGATTAGAAATAGTATCGTCGTCGATAATTATTTAGAATTTTAGTATCCATTGAGAAATAGGATTCTTAAGTACTAATACCCTATTTAATACTATATATTGTATACTAGCAATGGCGGTACGGATTTAGAGAATATAGAACCAATAACGTTAAAGGAAGTAAAATAAAGCTTTTTTTAGGATAAGTAACTAGAGGTAATAATTCATAAATATTAATTTTTTATTTAAAATAATATATAGAAATTAGTAGAGGTAATGCTACAAATATATATTTTATATAGTAAATAGGTTTATAAGCTTAAACGTAGATTAAATAATAAAGTTATTAGACGAAAGGTTCGTTAGGTAGTTCGTAGCTTCGAATAAATCGAAGGAGTGGATTATTTTAAAATATTCGCTTCGGTTATTAAATTAATTAACTATAAAATCCTATTTACTATTATTACTATATTAAATTTAGAAATTGAATAGATAGACGTTAAGATTGCGTTTTTATATAGGAATATAGAGGAGACGATCTATATAGAACAACCTCTTAAATTCAATAATAGTATTAGAAAAGTCTATTTATTAAATAAAATTTTATATAGCCTTAAATAAATATTAAGGGTTTAATTTAATATATTTACTATAGCGTTGAAAGAATTAGGCTATAACCCTATTATTACCGACTATAGAATATTTTTTAAATAAAATACTTTCGTAGCTATTTATATAGATGATTTATTAATTATTAGGAAGGATAAAGGAGAGATTTAAAATTTAAAAGATACGTTAAATATTAAATTCTAAATAACAGACTTAGGTCCTTATTATTATTATTTTAATATTTGTATTATATGCGATAGGCGGAATAGGACTATTTATTTCGATTAATAGGGGTATATTAATATGATCTTCGCCTACTTCGGTATAATATATTATAACTTAATAGATATTCCAATAATTATTAACCGGCTAAAGAAGGTTAGTAAGGGCTAATAAATTAAGAAGGTTAGAATAATAATATATTAATCTGGGGTTAGGTCGCTAATATACGTTATATTTAGTATAAGATTAAATATTATATACGTAGTCTCCTTAATTAGCCGGTACTTTAGAAATCCGGCTAAGGTTTACTTCTATATACTAAAGAGAATCTTCAAGTATCTTAAAAGTACAAAAAGCTTAATATTAATATTCTTTAGAAATTTAAGCCCTCTATAGGGGTTTTCTAATTTAAATTAGGTTAGGGACGTTAATATTAGAAAGTCTACCGCCGGTTTCATATTTAATTTCGGTAGCGGAAATATTAATTAGAACTCTAAGAAATAATAGACGGTAGTATTATTATCGACGGAAGTAGAATATATAGTATAAATATAAGCGACTAAGGAAACTATCTAGCTAAAAAGGTTATATATAGAATTAAATATTAATCTTCGGGGGGAGAGTAATATAGATATAGGGGAGACGAAAGCCGTTATTATTTATTATAATAATTAGGGAGCTATATTACTTATATTAAACCCTATATATTACTAAAGGATAAAATATATTAATATTTAATAGTATTTCGTATATAAAAAGGTTAAAGATAGATTTATCTAATTTAATTATATACTAATAGAGGAGTAGATAATTAATAAATTAATTAAACCGTTTACTAAAGATTAATTTTTATTCTTTAGAAAAGGATTAGGTCTTATTAACTTAAATAAGGTATAAAGAAGCTTCGAGGTTGGTATGACGGGTACTAGGATACCTACCGCGCAAGAGCTAAACTCTAATAGTAATAAAAATAAACGTTAACGGATATAGAGTATAGGGGAGTTCTTTGTATTATTCGTAACTATTGAGGGGGAGTACTAAAAATTATAATTATACGTAACGTAGAGCCTCAATTTGAGCCTCACTCAATATACTAGTATATAGGTAGACAAGGATATCTCAAGGGTAGTTAAGGTAAGCGGGTATAAAAGGAAGGCAGTTATATCGTAGTCTAGCTAGCTCTCATTGAATGATATGGCTTTTCTCCCACTCTCTTTGCATATATTTTGATAATTATCTCCTTATGCTTTTGTCCCGGTTTGTTGGGAAAGCATGTACAATAAGACTTGACGATTGCTAGCACTTTGGGTCGGTCGGCATCGATTTAGGTGGAAGGACGAGAGGACATCCAGGTTTGGTTGACATCGATGTTACCAATTAAATTCGAGGCTACTCCAACGTGTTTGACTGAAGAGACCATATGCCTCGTGAGTGGGATGTCGATGGCCCAGTTACCTTCCCGTAGTCACAAACTCTCATCTCCAGGTTGAAGTGGGTTTCTAAGTATACTAGGTACTTGCGGCTGATGGACTGCCGGAATCGTATACAGGTTGTTAATCTAGATTAGGCCCTTTGTGACATTTAAAATGCCTTAACAAACTTGCGATATGCTTGATTATTAGGCGAAAACACATAAGCAAAGCCGGACCAAGAACATTAACTTCACACGAAGGCATGTTGAAACGACAAAATGGGTGACCGAGGATACCAGAATGTCTAACCTATTACTTGCAGTAGGTCGCAATTAAACCTAGGATAAGCAAGGCCCGCATTCCCTTCTTTATCCACGCAACGGTTGTCACAGCACGTAGAATTATGACGAGGCACCGAGAGGTTTCTGACGAAATAAATAAGTTGGGATGAAAGAAGAATTTTTTTAAAATCTAGACTTGGGATGGAAGCCCCGGTTCTTATATGCGATGACATGGAGACAACGGATGAAAGACCAAACAAAGTAAGCATGTAATCTGACAGGTGCTGTTGCCAGTGCCATCACAACGGTAACATTTGACTCCCTCTAATCCCGATTCTCGCGAGCGCGACGCTTGAACACCATGTCAGCAGTTGCTTTTTGTCAGAAACTGGAGGCATGTTAAGACTTACCACGGCCAAGTAGAAGTTTATGATTTCCCCGTCAATGTGCGATCTAACCCTTGCACAAATACCCGCAGCAATGATGGAGAAAGTGAAGAGGTCGTTGAGATAGGAGGCCCAGCCCATGATTCCCTCCGTTTCCTGGCGCAGCTCTGGGGGTGCCCAAAAAGAGAGGGCCACCATAATCGCGATGCCTAAAGCCAGGAGGGTAACACCAATTATTAGAATAGATACCTACTGAATAGAAACTTTCGGTGGGTTTGATCCGATTTGACTGAGTTGTAGACGACTTACAGGCAAAGGCCACACTAAGCGCGAAGATGCACAGGACGAGCCACCACCGAAGTGCACGGGTCAGGGAATCCAGCCAAGCTCTTTCCTCGGGGGTCATATCCAAAGCTTGGAACATGGGTTCGTAGATCTGTGGCATTTTGGGCGGCCGGGCGACAATGACGAGATGCGATGGAAGAAAGTTTGGATGAAAGGTTGAGAATTTGGATGAAACGTTGAGAGTTTAGATGAAAGGTTGAAAAATCGAGGAAAATTTGCCGGCTGGTTTTTGGATGACAGAAGATGGATATCCACGGAGTAAGGAAGCCAGAGCACGAAGCTTATGTGGTACTTTCCTTGCCAAGTGTGCGTCTGGTTGCTTACTGTCTTCGATGAGACGGTTGCGATTGTTCTTTCCGTTTCGACGAGTGAGCCGAGTCCGGCTACCCAAGTCAGTGCATGTCGGACTCTGACAATTAATGACTTGCCTAAAGCTTTCCCCAATTGTCTTCGGTTGACCGTCAAGCCCACCGCGGGTTTGTTGGGGACATTTTCAACCCGAGCAAGGGCACTGATCTGGATCAAGTGGTTCCAGTTGTCTGTCAACACAGTAGGTATGTTCGGTTATTATTACGACCAGTCGGTCGCATCTCTAAAACGCAGAGAAAAGAGCAACCGCAATGAACGTGCCTCTCCGCCAATGGAGCTTGACTTGTTCTATAGTTATGGAAAGATGGAGTTAGATAGAGGTAGAGAGAGGGATGAACCGTGGGTACCAATAGCTGGGAGAGGTTCTCCTGTTCGTGGCGATGGAATGGCTGAAGAGTTGGATGGGGGGAAAAGGAAGAAAACAAAATTTACGTGTTTCTCGTCATGTCGGTATGCAGGATTGCATGACCTTCCTGCTCTCCTTCACCGGCCCTGTAGCCCGGAGAATGCCAGTCGAATGTCCGAATATGCATGCAAGCTACGCAATGCCCGGGTGCAAAAAGGATTACAACACATTTTCCTGGTCTTTTAATGACTCCGCCGGTGCATACGTGCAGAAAATGTGAGAAATAAATTCAACGGACTTCTGTAGCCCTTTGAGGTCTAAGGATTGCATTTTAGGTATTTTTCACACAGCCTTATAGTCCATCTCCCGGACTTCTTCTTCCATCAACCACCGTCATTTCCATTAATCCCCAACTCAATACATTTTTCTTCGCGATATCCGCTCAGAAGGAACCCTGACAAACTCCATTTCCACTGCGCTCTCTCAATAAAAAAAGGTACAAGTTCTCCCACTCCTAGCGTCTCGACCAACAAGGACAACACCCGAAGGCCCATATTCACGTGTGGTTCCGATCAAGTCCGCCGTCAATTTATTAAACGTCCGATCCCCAAGTCTCATCACACCTAGCTGCAGAGACATCTAGTATGTATCCTTTTCTTTCCATCGGTTATCCGATTCCAAGCCTTGCCATCGCGCAGACTAACGCATCAATTCAGAATAGAAAAGATCGATGTTATCGCGAGACCGAATCACAATCGAGACCAACACCACAAAGCCTCCAAACAACTGAGCCCTAAAGAAAAGACGGCTTCAAGTTCGAGATCAAACTACACCAGAATAATGGACTACATAATCCACAAGCTTGACGACGCTCGTCTTCGCCAGCCACCTATCGGGGAGCACTGCACCAACGCCATCACAACAACAACAAAAAACCACAAGAACATCCCCACTCCCACTCCCTCTCCCACTCCCACTCCCCGTCCCCGTCCAAAGTACAAGTACAAAGTCCACTACTACGCCACCTGTTCAAAAACCGGCGCCTGGTACCACGAGATCCGCACCGGCCCCACCTACCTCCTCGCCTTCACAAAAGCCGAGACCAAAGTCAGAGACTGCCACGCAAGGTGGTACGAGCACTGGTGGGAAGTATGTCGCGAGAGGGCGGAGCTTGGCGAGTTCAAGCGGCGGTCGAGGCGGTGGTGGGCGCGGAATGCAACGAAACAAAAGTTTGCGGACCGTGTGGACTGGAGGGACTGGGAGCGGATATGTATGGGGAAGCATGGGGGGATGGGACAGGAGTGGCTAAGGGAGGAGGCGAGGAGGAAGAAGTATTGGGAGAGGGGGGTGGGGGAGAGTTGGGGGTTTTGGGATGTGGATAGGTATCGATATCGGGATGGACAGGACAGGATGGCGGGGATGCCGAGGAGGAGGAGGGTGTGGTGGGTTAGGAGGGTGGGTGGGAGTGGAAATTCGAAGGTGAGGGTGGTGAGGATAGTGAGGAAGTGGGGGAGATGAGTGCTGGGGTTTGAACAGGGACCGGCACACATCGAGGCAAGCAAAATGGTTTGAGAACGATTCAGTTGAAAATTGGACGTTGAATTTTTGAAGTTTCCAGTGCTTGCTGTTGCATTGTGCAAATCATGTCTTCTTCGTTAATGTCCTGTTGACCAGGGGCACGAGGTGGAAGGCATGGTCGAGGTCAACAGGCCGAGGGCAAGAGTGTGAGAACCTTGATGGCCACTTCCCTATCGATAAGGCCGATAAGATAAGGCATGCCTGACGTCAACGTCAACACCAATGCTCCCAGTCGCGCAACCCGCGGAGCAGCTCACTACAAAACCTGTGAGTGTCTAACAGAGACGGATTTACGTCTGGAATGCTATTTGAAGTGATTTCCATGCCTTATTCTTCTTCAAAATGAACAATATGGCTGTCTTGCCAAGGTACTCGGTACATTCATGTATCCCGCCCGTCATCTCGGTATGCCCCGGCCAACTTGATCTGTGCTTCCATTTCCGTGGCTACGTCTTTGTCCTCGGGGATTAGATGGGTTAGGTGATACTAGTCATCCGCCCACATTGTAAGAGGAAAGGGGTATTGTTTTGACCGCGGCGTGTAAGACCGGCTTCGCCACAAATCAAAGTCCATTGCATCAACTCGTCCCTTATCACACTTCCATCGCTTTCCCACCTTCACAATTTGTAGTTCTTCTGACAAGATCTGTCTGAGGGCTCTATGCCGCCGAGCAGCCGACGTGCCGCTCCTCCAGATGCTGGAAATCTTATCAACCGCATAGGCGATTGGAACTTGCTCTCCTGGTGGAAGCGACTTGACATGTTCCAGCATCTTGTTCACCCTGTCCTGTTGGGCAGCCACAATCTTCTGGCGGGCAGCAATCTTCTGGTGGGCAGCCGCAATCTTCGCGTCGGCTTCCCATCCCTTTTCCACACATTCCTGGCAGTAGGAAATAAACCTGTAGCCTGATATTCCCTTTCGGTTCTTATACATTTCTCCGAACGTGTTTACCGTGGGGTTGACGTTGCAGATCTCGCAAATGGGTTCCCGTTCTCTTGCGTTTTTCTTGGAATTAATGCAATCATCACAATTGCAGGGGAGGCCAAAGTGGCAGTTGCGGCAGCATACCGCGCTGGCGTGGAACGGTCTGGCGAAGACGTTGTAACTGGGCAAGACTTTCGGAGTATGCGATGTCTCTTGCCGCCTTTTATCGGGAAAGGTAACCGATAATTTTCCTTTGCTTTGTAAAAGAAGACTGCTTCGTGCAATGGCTGTGAAGCTCCTCCCGAGGCCTGTTTTGAGCGGTTGAGCCGTCGGAATGCCGACAGAAGCCGCTTGGAGGAAGATCGCTGATGTCAACATCTTGATGTGCTCTCTGATACTGGGTGGGAGCAGGTCGAGTGGTCGGAAAGCGCGAGGTCCAAAGCTCGGGATCAGGATTCTACACGTGCTTGATGTTTGCGCTACAGTCAGCTGGAGGGATAGGCAGAAACTAGGACGCGTCGCCATGCAGTAAGGGCGGTAATGGGTTGTCGTTGTACTCGATAAGAAAGGGGCCAAAAATACTTACAAATGGGCGCCAACAGGACCGAAAGATGGGTGGGCGGAAGGCAAATGGGGCCAGCGCTAGGCCGTTGTCTGATGTACTCGTCACGAATCGGCGCCGACTAGTGGTGGGGGGGCCGTATTGATGGTCGCAGAGGATCGTGGTGAGAGGACATTGTCTCGAGAACGCCGGCTTGTACCCCGCTCGTCGCCGACCAAGTGATTGGGAACTTCCCGTCGGTAAATCTGTCAGCCATTCAAAAAGGCTTCCCGCGGTTGCAATGGAAGGTCGGGTAGCACCTGCACAGGCGGAATGGGACCTTATCTTATCGGGCCTTATCGCTGGGGGGGGGGGGGCGGCCATCAAGGTTCTCTTCGGTTTCTGTCACCAATCCCCCAAGATGGTAGAACAAGAGAGGAAAGAGAGTTCGAGGAAAGACTTTCCGGTGCATGATAGCACGGATCACGAGACAACAAAATGATTTCTCATTAGAAAGGGGATACGATTAACAACATTACATTCGTTCCTTGGACGGGATTTCCAATTTAATAACCGCCTCCACCATGTTCAATGCTGTCCAAACTTGTGCCATGTCCGTCGACGTTGGTTCCTCCGACAGCTCGTACACAACGGGTAACCCATTTAGACCGCAGCGGAGCTAGAGGTACCATTCAAACGCTTGGCGGAGCTACCTTTACCACCCAAACGCTTGGTAGACTTCTTCGAGGCCGGGGGGTCCTCGCAGGCAACAACATCCGCACAGAACTGTTGAAGGGCGTCGAAGACATCACCTGCAAGTCACAGAACAATTTCATTAGTATTATCCAATCCGCACTTCCAGAGAATGAAAGAAATACGTACCAGAAACAACCGTCGCCGTACACATGTTATCCGGATCGTCGATGAGACAGACCAAGCTCTTAGCATAGAGAGTAAACCGGTTCTCACACTCGCACAAGCATTTGTAGTCGGTAGCCGACTCGCAGGTGGTGACTCCGCCGGCGGCTGTGACAAGGCAGTCTACGGCGTCCGGGCAGGTGGGGGTTTCGGGGAAGGTGGGGGGGCAGTCGGGCTCGGGGGTGCAGGGGGAGCCGCCACAGTCCTCGAGGGCGCCGACGAGGCCGGAGGTGAGGGCGAAGATAGCAAGGAGGAACTTCATTTTGGCTGCGATGGCTGGCTGGACTCTGGAGTGGTTGACTTTGTAGGAGAGAAGTGGTGGTTGGTTGGTGAGGAGGAAAAGCTAACTGGTACCGGGGAAGTCCAATTATTTATATTGGATATGAGAAGAGAAAAAAGCAGGATGTTGTTTGCTCAACTTTCAATTCCCGGTCTAAACAAGATGTGATACCACCTGCATTGATGTGCACTGAGCAGAGTCTGGGGAAGTTCCGTAACAAGTTTCAAGGTTCGTAATGGACGTCACCACCCAGGGTTTTGTGCTGGCCAATCTTACAAGATCTCGTGTCTGCTAGATACCTACCTGAATTTCCAGCTTCACAACCGCTTCTACCAAGTTCTATGCTGTCCAAGTTCGTGTATGTTCGTCGACCTTGCCAACAGCAGGGAGGACTACGTCTGTTTCACCCGCAATCCCACATCCCGTTGTTATTATTCTTGTACTAAGCTGACCCGGAAAAAAACAAGAGTTAACCTCTGCCCACGCACCTCCCCACAGTTGTACGTGGGTAAAAACGGGATTTTCAATATCAGGTGTCATTAGCTGCATAGTCGTATATGCTTCAAGGTTTTACTCGTGTTCAAACTGGGGTCGCGGCCCTTTTACTTCCATGTCTTTGACCAAGACAACGGACTTTGTCGCCAAGACCACTTCTGGGTCTCGCTAACAAGCTCCGTGGCTTGTACAAGAAATGCATTAATCCCACGTCTATACGACACGTCCAAAAAGGATACCGGGAAGCGGGAAAGCCTGAGTCGCAACAAGCGTTGTCTGACAGACAATCAATGTTTAGAAAACAGTAGGTAATTGTTTTCCAGACATTGATTGTTTCCCAAGCCCCTAGCAGTCAAAAGTATAGGGTATAACCTTCTATACTTTAGTACTTTGGAGGCCACTAAGTTGAAGGCTTGTGTTTAGCCCTAGGTTCATCTTGGTCGTGAAGGCCGACGTTGTTGGAATAGCTTCAAAAAAAATTGGTCACGAGTAGGAATCGAATAGAGATTGAAGGTTCTCTTCGGTTTCTAGGTAGAAACCGAACAACCCCGGAACGCGAAGGAATTACGAGAAAGATAAGAACTTCGTATATTATCAGTTACTTGGTAAAGTCAGTGAATGGCAGACGTTACATGTTGAATGCACGCTTCCCATCCCCGAATTCACAACCTGGGATGCTTCCCATCCCAAGACTCAGAATGCTTCCCATGCTCGGGGTCAGAACGCTTGCCAACTCTGGACTCAGAAGCCTTCCCATTTCCGGACCCAGAACCGTTCCCACCCCCGGTTGATTCATTACCTAAGCTCCAAGCGCGGTACAGAACGCCTCAAAAGCAGTTGTGGCCACATCTGCAAGTCATAAAAAATCTCGTTAGCATCCAATCCGCAGCACTTCCACACGCAGTCGGAATGAAAACAAAGAGAGAGACACCAAGCGAGGAAATAGGTAGTACGTACCTGTAAGGAAACCAGAATCTCCACACGCCGCGCAAATACAGTCCGCAAACGCGGTAGAAGTGAGGATAGCATCCTTGTTGGTGCACCAGCATGCAGTGTCGGTAGGCAAGCACTCGTAGTCGGACTTGGCGATTTTCTTAATGCATTTAAGGACATTCTTGGGAATGTAGCATTCGGGGTCGACGAGGACGACAGCGCGGGCCTCGACGTGGCCGTCGCCGGAGTCGAAGGCGCGGGCCCCGACGAGGCCGGAGGAGGCGAGGGCAACGATGGCAACGAGGAACTTCATCTTGATGTTTGGCTGTGATGGCTGGCTGTGGACTCTGGAGTGGTTCTTTGTAGGAGAGAAGTGGTGGTTGGTTGGTGAGGAGGAAAAGCTAACTCTGGGACGGGGGAAGTCCAATTATTTATACCTACCTTCCCTACTACCGTAGAGGTAGAAACTCGTCCGGAAATCCGCCATTGGTCGGGCAATCTCCCTCTTTGAGCGCCGGACACATGAGGGGGCAGATTCTGTCCAGGTTGGGGCAAGCCCGAGCCTCGTATAGAGGTATGTGAGAACGCACGCAAAGTTAGAGTGATGGACAATACAATCCTCGAGTTTTCACTAACTGGACAGACACATCTGCTGGTGTGTACCTCTATGCGTGCTTACGGAGCGCCGCGATGCGCTCTATCCGGCGCTCAAAGAGGAGATTGACCATGGCGGATTTCCCTCAGCGCACCTTGGCTTCCCAGGTTCTTTGGATATGAGAAGAGAAAGCAGGATGTTGTTGACTTTTAATTCCGGTTCAAATACGATGTGGTGCCTACATTGATGTGCAGTGAGGAGAGTCTGGGGAAGTTGTTACGAGTTTTAAAGTTCGTACTTAAAATTATGGACGTAGCCTGTATTGATGTGCAGTGAGGAGAGTCTGGTTTAATTCCGGTTCAAATACGATATAGTGCCTACATTGATGTGCAGTGAGGAGAATCTGGGGAAGTTGTCACGAGTTTTTTCAAGGTTCGTGCTTGAAGTGATGGACGTTACCCCGGATTTTGTTGCTAGATACCTAATTTCCAAGGAACTTAACAACCGCCTACACCAAGTTCGATGATACTGTCCAAGTTTGCGTTGTGTTCGTCGACCTCATTGCTTCCTCCAACAGCTGTCCACAGCAGATAACCCATTTCGTTCCTAGGGTTTGAACGCCCAGAAGTCTTGATAGCTCTGCATCGCCTTATCTAAATACCTACCTAGTATAGCTACTACCAACCCGAGGCTCGGTAGGTAGGTAAGTAGACTCGTACGTAGATACAAATGCAAGAAGCCCAGTTTAGGAAGCATTAACCTCCTCGCAGAACTTCTCAACAGCAGGAAGGACTTCGTCTGTTTATTCGAACATCCTCGTTAGCATCTGCCTCTTTTTTCCTCTTCCTGCCTGACACGAGAACACAAGGTACGAAACGAGGGAGGCAATACGTACTAACAGCAACATCACCCCCACAATTCTCCAACACGCACGCCGTGCCAGCTTGCACAATCGCTGACTCGTTGTCTACCGTGCACCAGCACTTATAGTCGTCCAGCGAGCAGGTGGTGGCGGAGGAGACGGCGTCGGTGATGCAGGGCTGCGCGCACTCGGGGATTTCGGAGATGTCTTGGGCGGCGACGAGGCCGGCGGCGAGGGTGATGAGGGCGAGGAGGAACTTCATTTTGGCGGTTAAGCTTTGGGAAGGATGAAGAGATGGTGAAGATGTGAGGGACTGGTTGGCAGGTAGGTACGGGAGAGCTTGTGGGCGAGGGGTTGATGTTTGGTGCTTGATGCTTGATGCTGGATGCTTGGAAACGGGGAGAGAAAACAGGATGTTGTGCCCTTTTAACTTTTTTCTTGATGGCAGTCTGCTCGGTTCCTGCATTGCCGGTCTGCCGGTCCGGGCGGCATTGTGTCCGAGGCCCGGGCCATGCTAAGAAATCCCCCTCCTCGTAATGTGCAGAAGTTGTCACGAGTCCGAAGGTTCGTGATTGAAGTGATGGATACGATGGAAGGTCCGTGGAAGATTATACGAGCGAGTACTTCAGCTCAAAGCGCCTTTCCGCATACCCCGGATTTAGTGCTGGCCAATGAGATTCTTCCTCTTACAAGATCTCGGTCTGCTAGATGATTGCGGAGAAACTTCCAAGACGTGTTGAACCTCACGAGGTCCGGTGTAAGAAAAAAAAGGAACGCAATTGATACTCGAAGATATTATAGGTAGGTAGAAAATAAAGGACGAAGAAAAACAAAAAAAAAAAAAAAAAGCTCAGCCCGCCCAAGCTCGGAATCGAACTCGGGATGAGTCAACTCTGTACGAGCAAGGTATAGACCTACGAAAATACCACGCATTTTCTGGACCCAGAGCACTACCACATAGGCTACTGGACCGTGGTGGAAGGTCTACACTTTGGTGCTTATATAGTCCCAGTAGGTCATGCCGCTGGAAGGGTGGGTGTTTCGAACTTGGTGGGGCTCGTTCCAGGTCCTTCCACCTTTACTTGATCACTTCCCTCCGGCTATCCTGACATCCGGATGACTCGAGGTCTGAGAGCTTTGTGAAATAAGGAAAAAAAAGAAGAAAGAAAGAAAGAAACACAAAAAAAAACAGGAAGAAATAGACACCTTACCATGGGTACTCTTCAGTTGGTTGTCATATGATTCTTTTACCCGCCCGGGTTTGAAGTTGGCTCGTGGTCTTTTCAAAGGTGCGCGGAAAAGCTGAAAACAAACTTTGGGGTGCACGGCATCACTTGTTGACTGTTCTCGTTCGTATTCGAACATGTACGTTTTTTTGTAGTGTCCAAATCTCCTGGGACGACCATCAAAGCGGGAAGTTGCCATGGCATTGCACATTGTTGACAAACGCCGCACGCACCAACCGTGTTTTCAATCACGGGCCGCCCCGCTTAGGTTGCCAGCCGTTTGACATCCCACTCTCTGTTCTCTGACCTCCAAGGCGATACGCGAGAAAAAACGAAGATGTGATCATTTGAGGAGTGCGCAAATAGAGGGTGGTACATTGTGACGAGAGGTGCTGTCCAGAAGAAAACAAGAGCATGGAAGGGTTTCAAGTGCAAGAAGGGACAGTTTTGTACCCCGCTACTCGTCGCCCACCACAGACACCGTGAGTCTTGCATCATGCACC
The DNA here is from genome assembly GCA_009802275.1 of Neurospora sp. CHS-2018a. Classification (NCBI taxonomy): domain Eukaryota; kingdom Fungi; phylum Ascomycota; class Sordariomycetes; order Sordariales; family Sordariaceae; genus Neurospora; species Neurospora sp. CHS-2018a. Next base: position 11,557 of record RAKG01000102.1, on the reverse strand, counting down.
AAACCGCCAACAACAGCATTGAAAGAAACGAAATTTGATCAAGACTAACATTACGAAATCGGCTAATAGGTAGTACTAAGGGATATGGTATCATGACTCAAAACCCGTAACAACAATACGCATCACATCAATAACTTCTTTTTCTTTCCACCCATTTCACCGTTGCTTCCATCATCCAGGAAAGCATCACCCATCACCACCCACCCCCYCCAATCTCCACCACTCACTGACACGGACACCACCAACTCACTGCAACATCTGCTGCATAGCATTAACCCGATAACTCTCCCTCCTACTCATCAACTCACTATGCGTGCCCTTATCCACAACCCTCCCCCCCTCCACCACAAAAATCACATCCGCCTTCTGCACCGTATGCAACCGATGGGTAATCGCCAAAACCGTCGTGTCCTGCGCAACTTTATCCAACCCCTCCTGCAGTGCCGCCTCGCTGGCAGCATCCAACGCACTCGTACTCTCATCCAACAACAACAGTCTCGGCTTCCTAACCAGCGCTCTCGCAATCGCCAACCTCTGCCTCTGTCCACCACTCAATCGGGAAGCCGAAGCGCCGCATTCTGTTTCATACCCTTCGGGGAGGGAAGCGATGACGTCGTGGATCGAGGCAAGACGACAGGCTTCTTCGATTTCGGCGTCGGTAGCTTCGTGGCCTGGCACAGCGCCGAGACCGACGTTGAAGGCGACGGAGCCGTCGAAGAGGGCGGGTTCTTGCGGGACGAGGGCGACGGAGTCGCGGAAGGGGTTGGAGGAGGATTGGGAGGAAAGGTCGACGCCGTCGATGGTGATGGAGCCCGAGGTGGGCGCGTAGAGCCGTTGTACCAGGTTCATGATGGTCGACTTGCCGGCTCCTGAAGGGCCGACGAGTCCGACGAATTGGCCGGGTTGGATGGTGAAGGAGACGGAGTCTAGGACGGGGTGGTCGGGGCGAGAGGGGTAGGCGAAGGAGATGTTGGAGAAGGTTATTTGGACGCCGGATTTCTTTTGGGCGGAGAGGTGGGAGGCGGAGGATTCGCCGGTGGCTTCGGGGTCGGTTGAGGGAGAAGAAGAAGAAGAGGAGTCGTGCACGTGGTCGTTGGAGCCCAGGCCGATGACTCCCAGAATGCGGGAGATGGCGAGACGGGCACGAGAGAATTCGGGCGCGAGAGAAAACATTTGGCCCCAGAGCTGGGCGGACACGAGCATGGCGACCAAGACGATGAAGAAGTCGCGCTGCGAGTACTCGCCGTGCATGATGCGCTGCGAACCCCACCAGTAGGCGAAGGCGTAGACGAGGAAGGAGACCGAGTTGGCGAGGGCCAGCCAGATGTTGGTGAAGGCCGCGGCCTTGACCATCTCGTCGCGGTTGTTCTTGAGCAGGCGCTCGTAGGAACCGAGGACCTCGTGCTCGAGCGAGAGGGCGGCCACCGTCTTGATGGTCTGCACGGCTTCGACGGCCACGGAGGTGGCTTTGTTGAAGGCCTCGGCGTGGCGCTCCTCGTAGCGGGCGAGCATGCGGAGCTGCATCAGACCGGTGCCGAGGAGGATGGGCACGATGGACAGGCAGACGATGGCGATCTTCCAGGCAAAGATGTGAGACAGGATGATGGCGGCGATGAAGTTGACGCAGATGGAGAAGACGGTGCCGATGGTCGAGCCGGAAAAGGCACCGACTGAAGCGCTGTCCTTGGTGATGATGGTCAACAACGAGGATGGGCTGCGGCCCTCCGACTGGTGCCACTGCACGCCCTGCTCCATCAGAGAGCGGAATGAAAGCACGCGCATGGCGTAGAGGAGCTTCTCAGCGATGAGAGCGAAGCACGACCAGGCGGCGAAGTTGGCGAAGAACTCGATGCAGGCAAGCATGAAGAGGAAGCCGCCGAAAAAATTGCCGTAGTAGAGGACTTTTTCCATGGTGCCGCTGCAGGGGGTGAGAGCGCTGATGGTGAAACCGAAGAGCACGCCGGAGCCGGAGAAGGTACCACCGACGATGACGGCCGCGAAGATGGCGACCACGAGCCAGCCGAGACTGGGGCGGAGGAAACGGCCGAGGGAGCGAACGACGCTGCTCAGGGGACGCTTGGTGTCCAGGCCGGGGATTTCGTCTCCACTAGGCGCGGCAGCCTCGGCGGCAGTGGGAGCGGGAGCAGGTGTGACAGCAACTTGAGAGGCAGAGGGCTTCTCGACGGAGGTTCCAGTGGCGGAAGAGGAAGACTCGATGGACTCGCCCGAGACAGATGAACCGGCCCCGGCCTTGTGAGCGGTACCAAGAGTCTGGAGGTTGGCCATCTTGGCGAAAGCACCGTTCTCCTTGGCCATGAGCTCGTCGTAGGAACCTTCCTCGATAACGTTACCGGCTTCCATGACGACGATCTTGTCGGCGTTGCGGATGGTAGAGAGACGATGGGCAATGGAGATGACGGTCCTGCTCTTGGCAGCACGGTCGACGGCTTCCTGGATGCGGCGCTCAGAGGCAGAGTCCAAGGCGGAAGTGGCTTCATCGAGGAGAAGAATCTTGGGATCACGGATCAAAGCTCTGGCGAGGGCAACACGCTGGCGTTGACCACCACTGACCATGGAACCAGAGGGACCGGCATAGGTGCCGTAGCCCTTCTCGAGGCGCTCGATGAAGCTAGCGGCGTCGGCCTCTGTGGCGGCATGCTGGATGAGGTTGATGATCTCTTCGACGAGGGGACCGAAGGAGCTGACGGTGGCGGGGTTGATGGAGTCCTTGCCCTTCTTGGCCAGGTCGGCGAGCTCGTGGCTGTGAAGGATGTCCTTGAGACGCTGGTGTTCGGGCTTGGGGGAGTTGATGAGGCCGAGAGCAATGTTTTCGAGGATGGACCGGTCGAGCAGGGAGGGTTCCTGTTGGACCAAGCTGACGAAACCGCGCAGGTTGCGGACGTTGAGCTCCTTGAGGTCGTAGCCGTCCATGGTGATTCTACCGGAGTTGGGATCCTGCAGACGGCTAATCATGGCCGCAACGGTGGACTTGCCACTGCCGGAAAGACCAACAATCGCAGTGTGCTTGCCAGCAGGGAAGGTCAAGTCGACGTTCTTCAAGACCAGCTGGTCAGGGCGGCTGGGGTAGGAGAAGGAGACGTTCTCGAAGCGGATCTCGCCGCGAGTCTCATAGGGAAGGACGACGCCCTTTTCGGAAGTACCGTCGATAGGGGAAGGCTCATCGATATCCTTCATCAGTCTGTCAAAGGCAGCCTGGGCACCACCCAAAAGGGGCAGCAGGGGGGAGATGTTACCAAGGACGACGCAGGCATCGACCAAGATGAAGATGACAGTGTAGATCTGACCAATGGTCTCGCTGCCCTTGCCAGCCATGGCATCAGCAACCATGCGGGAACCTTCCCAGAAAGCAAGAGCGTTACCGGCGTAGGCGATGAAGTAGAGCAGACCAGCCTGAACGGCAGCCGACATGCCTCTCTTGATTCCGGCATCACGAGCCGTGGCCATGTGATCAGCAAACTTGGCCTCCAGTCTGGGCGCGGCACCGAAAGCCTGGACGACAATGACGTTCTTGAGAGCCTCGGAGGCGATGGACGAAGCGCTGGCAATAGCACCGGCGGCCTTGATCATGTACTTCTGGAAGAAAGCACCACCGACCAGACCCATGGCGAGGTACGCGGGGATCATGGAAACCAAGATACCAGCAAGCTTAGCCTGCTTGATGAAAGCCACGACGTAGGCAGTGATGAAGAAGCTGATACTAGCCAGCAACACGCCAACCTTTTCCGAAGTACCAGCCTGCAGCGCCGCCATGTCGCCATGCAAACGCGTGCTAACCTCACCACCAGCAGCGCGGGTGTCGAAGAAGGCGGGCGGTTGGCGCAACAGAGCAGAGACGTACTTGTTCCTGAGGCGGGCGGCGAGGCGTTGGCTGATGAGACTCCACGAGAGCACGTAGATGTAGATGAGGCAGAAGGCGGCAATGGCGATGTAGACGATGATGAGCACCTTGTCGTTGATGTCGTGCTCGTACCGGAAGGGGTCGCCGCCGCCGCCGTCGGCGTTCTCGGCCGCGCACGTGGCGCCGTTCATGTCATCGACCAGCTGGCCGAAGACGATGCCCATGAGCGGGAAGGGCACGCCGGCTGCCAGGGCGGAGATGGTGCCGATGAGGAGGAGGAGGTAGTCGGTCCATGTTGGGTCGGCGGAGAAGAAGATGCGGGCGTAGCCGAAGAGTTTCTTGGAGAGCTGTGTGGTGAGGTTTGGTGTTAGTATGTGTGAAGGGTATGTCTCAAGTGATGGGTGGTGTTGAGGGGGGTGGTGGTGAAGGGCGGAGCTGCCGGCCCTTCATGACATCAACCCCTGAATGGGCATCAACATCAACATCAACACCACCATATCGATAACCCAACCACTAGGCCGGATCATCACCATGGGAAGTCTCAATCGATATCGATATCATCATCGACATGATAAGATATCAATGAATGAGTTCGGGTATTTACTAACCGGTTCCTTTGGCGGTGCTGGTGGTGTAGCAACCGCAGTTTCAGGTGTCTCAGGCGCTGGCTTTTCAGCCATGCCCTTTTCCTCAGCGGACATGATGAAAAGGGATGGTGGTATATCCGGTGTGAGTTCGGTTTACCGCCCCTTTTTCGTCCTTTTTTGTTTACCCACTCCCTTGTTTTGTTCACCTCATGCAGAGTTGGAGATATTTTGGAGGCAATGAACTGATAACAAAAATGGATAAAGGGTTTTTTTTCTTATTGAGTGTGAGTGTTAGTGTGAGTCTAGGAGGAGGGCCGGAACGTTCCGTGGGTTTTTTTGGCCGACCGACAAAAGATGGATGATGAGTGAAAGGGTTGGGTTGGGTTTGGTATGGTTCTGGTTCAAAGATCCGAAAGATCAAGATCAAAACCCAAAACAAAACCTGGCTGGATGGATGTCCTTGTCGTCAACACTCTTCTCTTCTTCGGCTCCCAGTCCCATCCACCACAAAGTCCTGGGGAGAGGTGACATTTTTGCCTTGTCCCGTCTCTCCTCCCCCAACCGTATCCCGCCGTTTCCCACCTGCCACCCCCCTTTCGCCCACCGACTTGGCTGCACCACGGGTTCCCACGGGTGTGGGCTCTTCATTTCTCTGCCGGTGGATGCCCCGATGGAGTGCACCGTGTCACTGTCGTCGCCGCCTGCCTGCAAGGTCTGGCAAACCCGATGCCGGGGCTTGGCGAAGGCGGATCTGATAACCAAAACAGGCCGGATCTGATAAAAATTTTCTTTGGACACCATCGCGTGTTGCCGACTCCACTTTATCGGCGGGGCGGGGATAGTACGGAGGCTTGTATGTTCGACTATAAATTTCCCTACTCTGCCAGATGCTAGACACCTGTCACTTATATAACCACACCCAAATTTCGTTTGCACCTCGCAACCTATTCTCTATAGTACTATTCCGCTCTCACTTCTCTATCGCCACTATAACCTCTATATCGCTATTATAACGCTTCTACCCTACTATACGTCCGTTAAACCCTATTATTATCTATTCCTAAACTATTCCGGTCGCGTTTATTAATTATTCCCTATAAGCGCTAACTATATTATTCCGACCTACGGATTTTATTTTGAATAGTACTTCGTTAAGTAATACGAAGGCGATATAGGAGGAATATATAAATAATGAGTTAGAATATACTAAGTATATTATAAAAGAATTTTGTAATTGTAAGTACGTAGACGTTACGAAGATCCTAGATAGAAAAAAAGTATTTTATATTTAATTTATCTATATTTTACTTAATTAGGACGTTTCTTATACTATATTTTTATTTAGGAATTAGTTTGCCCAATTACTTTTAAGCCTTATTAGTAGAACCGTTAAATTAATTTTTAGGAACCGCCCTTTAACCGCCGCGAAAACTATATCGGCCTCGTATATTATTTTTTTACTATTAATATCGTCGAAGATTACTCGAAGTATAAATAATTTAGTAATATCGGTCTATATAAATATTATATTATAAGTGGTTCCGACGTCTTAGGCGGAGTTTATTTCTATTATTATATAATTTACTAGGTTATATTATACCCTATTTGTAAGAGTAAATACCTATAATATAATATTAAAACGTTATATTAATAATTTATAGAGAATATATAGTTTGCGAAAATAAAGGACGGAGAGGTGAAGTTTACGCCGGAGGTAACTTAGGTTACTTTTACCCGTATTTTAGAGTAGATTAAATAAAGATGTACCGATAAATTAAGGATCCGTAGATATAGCGATATAGATTGGGCTTAGAACTATTACGATTATAGAATTATATTTCGGGTATTATAGTATTGAATTATTTCGGGTACTATAGCGTTAAATTTCTTTTCTCTTTAATATTATCTTATTATTACCGTCGACTAAACCGTATATTTCTTATACTTTTAAATATAACGTTGTATTAATATATTATTTAAAACCCGGCTTTTAATTATAGAAAAAAATAAAAATAAAATTATAATAAAATAAATAAATATAAATGCCTTTTTATATATTAAAATAATAATTATTCTTCTACATTTTATTATAACGTTTATATTAATAATAAATAATAATTTTATATTCTTTTTATAATAATATAGAGTTATTATATATATAGTATARATATATATATATTAAACAATTGTATAAAATCGAATAAAAATTATCRGTTTTAAATTTAAAATCCGTTTTCTAATACCTTTTAATTTAATTACTTTATATTTTTCCTTTTTAAAAAAGGGAATAATCCRATTATAACGCTAACCTTATATAATAATCTAATATATATATATATATATATATATAATTATATAAAATCGGGTAAAAATCAAGGGGTTTAAATTTAAAATCCGCTTTTAAATACYTCTTAAATTAACCGTCCTTTTATATTCGTATATATATATACGAAYATTAATTATAAAGTTAACTTTATATAATAACCTTATATATTTATATATAATATAATAATATAWAAAAAWTCGGATAAAGATTAATAATTTTAAATTTAAAATCTATTTTTAAATTCCCTTTTATTTAAACGCCTTCTTATTTTATTTATATATTTATATACCCGATTATAAATATTCCTCCCRTTTATTYTTATAAAAAAAATAATTATAATTCTAATTTTAATTTATATTCYTTTTTTTCTTTTYTATATACTAATATACCCTCTTCTATTCTTACCCTTTTAAAGATCTTYATTAATAATCTTCTTTTTAAAATAAAAAATAAAAAAGCCGTTTTTAATTTCTCTTCTATTTTAAAGGGTATAAAAAGTAARGAATWATATATATAAATATTTTATATTATAAAAATCGTATAGAAATTAATAATTCTAAATCTTAAATTCCTTTTYAAATACCTTTTAATATAATTATCTTTTAAAGAAAAYATTAGTTTTAATATATTTTATCTAATAATTATATTTTTATAACGGATTTATAGGTTTATATTATATTATATTAATATAAGAATTATTATATAAATAATATATATTATATATATATACCTTATATTTATAAGTAGATTTCTTCGATTATATTCGAATTTATATTCGTAATTAAAATTCTACCCTTTTCNATAACGGATTTATAGGTTTATATTATATTATATTAATATAAGAATTATTATATAAATAATATATATTATATATATATACCYTATATTTATAAKTAGATTTCTTCGATTATATTCGAATTTATATTCGTAATTAAAATTCTACCCTTTTCGGTAATTAAATTGTATTAAACGGTCTAAAAAATTAAATATTTCAATTATAGTATAAGTAATATAACGGCGCCGGTCCGGCTATATTACTATATCTGTTATACTTTATAGGAGGACTAGTATTACAAAGTATTCTAAAATATTATAAAAGTTAGAAGAACGAATAATATAGAAAGTTCGTATTAAAATTAGTTAGGCGGGCGCTAAGCCTATTAAAGGTATTTACTTTTATTTATTATATAAGTAAAGGGGGATATAAATAAAAGGATTGGTTATTAGTAATCCGTATATAGGTTTTATTATTATTTATATACTAAGGTATTTATTCGGATTCGTATATATATATTTAATTCTCTTCCTTTTCTTCTCTTTATTTTAAATTTTCTATTATAAATAATATTTTAGTTTTACCTTCGACTTATCTATACTAATACCCTTATATTATTTAAAGTTAACCTAATAATTATTTAAGAAAATTAAATCCTAATAATTATAAAACTAATAATTAAAACCGATTTATTATATTTCGAAGTATTAAAATTATTAATAAATTAATTAATATTATAGTACCCCCGTATTTAATTTATAATAATATTAATACTAGAATTAAAAACTCTAGTAATAATAATAAAAATTATTACGAAAAGGACGACTATAGTAATTTCTTTAGTAATAAGGGTAATAAAAGCCTTAAATTTAAAAACGGTAATAAGATTTTCTACGAAGGAAACGTTAATAATAAAGATAATTCTAAATTATTAAAAGAGAAGGATAAAGCTATTACTAAATTTAATATTAATAAAAGGAAGAAATTTACCCTTAAGCGCATCGACCCTATTATTAAAGAAAATACGAAGGCCTTTATACGTTTTAATAAAGAATATTTTAATAATTTTTACCCTTTCGAAGAGAGATTTTATAATAAATTTACCCTTCTTCGTAAAAAGATTTTATTTTACCTATATAATTAATTTAAATCCCCTTCGGAAGTATTAATTAATATTTTATTTAAAAGTAAGGATAATAAAGAATTTAAATTATCGTTCGACTTATTCGACTAGTATATTAGTAGTAAAATTAATAAATATAATATTACTTTTAATTTAAAGGATTTTATTAAAGATTTAAAGGATAAAATAGAAGAATTTATCGAATTCTTTATTTATAATACTGTCCCTTACGTCCCCTATTATATTTTATTATTTAATTTAAAATTCCTGTTTAATAATTATTTAAATAAAATTAAATTTATTAAATTATATACTAATTATTTAGCCGATATATTCTACGAATTTAAATTCTAAATTATAATAATTATAGTCCTAAGAGAATAGGTATCCGAATTAAAATAAAATATTTCGTCCCTAAATACTAAGTTTTATATTATTTATAATTAAATTTCTAAATTAGAAGAGGCCTACTCTAATATATTTACTTTTATAATTAATCCTAAAATAATTTAATCCCTTAAAAATTATTTAGCCGATAAAAAGGAAGAGATCTAAACCTTAAAAGAAATTATTATTAATTTAAATATCTTTAAAAGTATTCGAAAACTTAAGGATAAAGCGGAAATAATAATTAAAGAGATAATCCTCTCTAATATCAAAAAGGATTCTAATATAATTCCCCTTCGTTATTTAATTACCTATTTCGCTATTACTCCCTTCGATAATAATATTAATAACGACGAAACTATAATTACCCCCTTTTATTACGCTTACTTCTTTATTAAATAAATTATTCTATTACCCGTTAGAAAATAGATTTCGATTATAATCGATTATAAAAAAATATTTAAAGATAAATATAAGTTCGATAATATTTTAATTATAATAAACCGCTTAATAAAATCGTTATAAATTATACCCTATATAGAAAAATCGATTACTTAAAATACCGTCTAAATATATTACAAAAATCCTTACTATATTTATAATATATTAGAAGAAGTAATTTCGGACCGTGGACCCTAATTCGTATCGGTATTTACTAATAAAATATCTAAATTAATAAAAATAAAGTAGAAGTTCGCTATAGCGGAATATAATTAAACGGTTAATTAAATTAAAATTATAAATACTTATTTCAATTAACGACTTTATCCCTTCGTTAATTATTATTAAAACGATTAATTAAAAGCGATCCTAATATTAAATACTATATAGAATAACCTTCCTTAAAATAATATTAGCCTTTCCCATTACGAAATTATATTTAATTGCCCGATATATATACTTTTCGATTAAGAAGCCCATATCCGTAATATTAGATTTAAAATAGAATAATTAATTAAGGAATAAATTTAAGAATACGCTTAATATATTTAAGAATACGTAGAATATATTCGTAAAATAATATTAAAAGTATAAGAAAAATAAATTCGTTAAATTAATAAAAAGAAAAAGGATTTTAATTTCGACGTAAAAAATAAAATTATTATTATTAAATATTTCTAATCGATTACTATATAGTTTAATAATAAATTCAACTTCCCTAATACTTATAATTATTATAAGATTATTAAAAAAGTAGGGTATTCCTACCGATTAGAGTTCTTAAATAATTAAAAAGGGTCGGATTTCTTCTATACTAATTATTTAAAGAAATATAATAATAATTTATTATTAAATTAAATAGTTAAATACTTAAAACTTATTATTAAAAATAATAAAGACCTTAAGTAAGAAATCGATAAAATTAATACTTTTAAAGTCGTTAACGGTAAATTCTTTTATAATACGGATTAAAAAAGTTAGAACTCCGATTTAAAATATTAATCTATTTCTAATTTTAAATATACTTCGAAAATTCTTTAGGAATTTTATAAAATTAACCCAAATACCCCGGGCCCGTCCAAACGAATAATATATTAATTAAACGAAGAATAGGAAGAGTATAATAATAATAAATTATTAAAATTATTAGAATTAAAATACTTATAAAGGATTTTATATAAATAAGTTCGTTAGAAGATTATTACGTTTATTATAAAGTATTTAATAAGATTTATAAACGAATTTTCTATATAGGGGAGGGTAATATAATAGTACTAATTTAATTATATTACTATACCTACTATACCCTATAGGAGGACTAATATTACGAAATATTATAAAATATTACAAAAGTTAAAAGAATAAATAATATAGAAGGTTTGTACTAAAATTAATTAAGCGGGTATTAAATCTATTAAAAATATTTACTCTTATTTATTATATAGGTAAAAGGGAATATAAATAAAAGGATTAACTATTAGTAATCCGTATATAAATCCCGTTATCGCTTACATATTAGGGTATTTATTTAGGTTCGTACATATATATTTAATTCTCTTCCTTTTTTTCTCCTTACTTTAAATCTTCTATTATAAATAATATTTTAATTTTGCCTTCGACTTATCTATATTAACGCCCTTATAAATAATACCCGAAAATAAAAATTGAAGATAAAGGAAATCCTTTATTTTTTAACCCTTTAAACCTTCCGACTTTAAAAATTGGTTTTTCAACTAATTTTCAACTATATTAAAGAAAATAAATTATTTTCTAATTCTATAAAAGATAAAGAATTTAATAGTAGAGTCGGCTTTTTAACTATATAATTATAAAACTTAAAAAGTATATAAAAAAAGGAAAGATCCTTTATTAAAAAGGATTTAAATAATTATATTTTAATTATTTATATTTCTACTAATTTATTACTTTTTTATATAAATTATATATTAGTCTACTCGTTATTAAACGCCTTATATATATATATATTTACTATATATATTTACTAGTTTATTCAATAACCCTCTTTTTTAATATTAGAAAATTAAAAAGTATTTTCCTT